>CP092876.1:67639508-67851465 GCA_030710605.1 Cordylochernes scorpioides | reverse complement strand
CCAGAGGCCAGCGCTCTTCCGGAGGTTCACGCCAACTCCGGAGGCCTGCTTATAGTCTTCGAAGACGGTCGCCACCCGCTCGAAGTCCTCGTCGCGATGGAATAGGAGAACGAGGTCGTCGGCGTAGGCGGTGACGTTGCCCACGCCGAGGGTCAACTCCAGGCGACATAGCAGCGGCCCCGTGGCGATGCTAAAAAGTGCGGCGCTCACGGCGCAACCCTGCCTTAGGCCGTTGAGGAGGGGGAAGGTGGTGGTGTAGAAGCCTCCGGCCCGGATGGTGGCGTCCGCCCCGGCGTAGAGGATATTGATCCAGGCCCTGAAGGCCGGCGGGAGGTGGAGGGATGTTAGCAGGGACTCCAGGAAGCCGCGGTCTAATGAGTCAAAGGCGGACTCCAGGTCTACGCCCATGACGGCCAGCGGCGAGCCCAGGGCGGTGGCCTCCTCGACGGCGTCCATCACCATGGCGATGTTCAATGACGGGGACCTCCCGGGGACGGCGTAGGTCTGGCATTCCGGCACAAGGGTCCGCAGGTGGGGCTTGAGGCGCCGGTGAAGGATGGCGGCCAGGACCCTGTAGTCGGCCGAGGGCAGCGCGACAGGCCTGTAGCCATCAAGGCCGCGACCTCCGCGGGCCTTGGGCACGAGGCAGATGGAGCTGCGCCGCGTCGACGGAGGCAGGGCACCGCGGAGCCGTGAAGCCGCGAACACCCGGGCCAGAGCTTCCGCGAAGAAGTCCTCGTTGAAGGCGACGAGGAGTTCGCACGGCAGGCCGTCCCTGCCGGGGGCCTTTCCGCGAGGGAGGTGCTCGATGGCGTTACCGATCTCGCTGGGACTGATGTCTGGCCGGTGGAGCGGGTCCTCCTCACTCAGCTCGCGGGTGGTGGTGAGCGCGCTGCTGGCGATGAAGGCAGCTCCCGCAGCTGGATCGCTGGTGGGACGGGCGAAGCGGGGCTGGAAGGTCGCGTACGCCCTCCGCCGAAGCTCGGGGCCCTCGATGATGTTGTCCTCCTCGTCCCTGATGACGCTGACCGGGCGACGGAGGCGGATGGCGCGTGCCAGGTCCGGCAGCGACGGGCAGTCGCGTCTGCGCCGCGGTAAAGCGCCTTGCCCTGTAGATGTAGCTGGCAGCGTGGCGCGGGTCGTGCAGGGATCTGGCCTCCGCCAGCAGCCCCGCCTTGATGTTGGTCCACCTGTCCCATAGGATCCCGTCGTAGTCATCGTGCGCCGTGTCTTCCTCGAGCTCCCAGATGTAGCCAGCCAGATGTTCGAGAGCAAGGCTCGAGCGGAGCATCGCGGCCAAGCGAGGCTGGGTGGAGGAGGAGACGGAGGTGGTGGGCGGGCCCACCTGGAGCAGCACGAGGCGGTTGCCGAGAGGTGGTAGTGGCTGGTCGCGTAGATGGACACGCGATCCAGGACTCCAGCAGGGACGAGGATCCGGTCCAGGCGGCTGGATTCGACTTGGTCGCCGTGCCTGGCGACTCTGGTGGGCAGGTGGGCGGCGTCGAACTGGGTGGCCACGTCGACCAGCGCGGCCAGGTCTAGTAGAGCGGCGAGGGCATCCAATAATGATGATGATGAGGGGCCCCGATCCCTGATGTTGAAGTCGCCGATGATCCTGCAGGCCCCCTCCTCCTCCTGTGCCGCTGTCGCCGCCAGGAGCACCAGTTGTTGGTTTCTCTCTCGGGGTTCATGCGCCAGATGAACGGTGATGGCCGTTATCTCCTCGCCGTGGACATCTATAGTTGCCAAGGCGATGTGGCCCGGCCACAGGATGCGATGTTGTAGAACGGCTACGCCTGGCCCGAAGACGCAGGCGAGTCCGGATCCCGAGATGGCTACGGGATGGGCCAATACAACAGCGTGGTAGCTGAGGCAGAGGTCTTGGCCGCTGCCCAGATGAAATGCGTTTGTCTCCTGGACAAACGCGATGTCCACGTGATGTTGCCTGAGGAGATGACAAAGGGCAAGGCTCCTCCCCCGAATGGCGAGCCCTCACGCTTTGATGGTGGCGAGGCGGTAACTCATTGGGGCTGTCCTTCATGCAGCACCTTCCTGGTCTTCTGGAGGGTCTTGCGGATGGTGTGGTTGGAGTTTGGAATCGAGGCCTTGGTGGTTTCGGCCAGCTCGTCGAGGGCGGCGACCTGTGCTTCTGTCAGCAAGGGCGCTCGCTTCTCCATGCTGGTTTTAGAGGTGAAAAGCTTCTGTGCGTCCTTGCAGTTTAGGCCGGGCAGCTTGTCCCAGTCGATGGAAAGGGTGGGGGACTCCTCGATGTGCTTCAGCAGCTGGGTGAGTGCGGGTATTCCCCGGGGAGACGCGGAGGGAGTTGAGGTCAGCTCCTCCTCCGACATCTCAATGTCGAGCGGAAGGGTCTCGGGCTCGAGGGGCCGCGGGGCAGCTATAGGAGCAGGGAGGGCGACAGGGGCGGGCTGGGCAAGATCCTTCGGTTCGGCAGGATGGGGCGCCGAGGGGGTCGACGGAGCCTCGGTTGATGTCTTCGCCGGTTGGACAGGGGACGCCGGTGTTGCGGGCGCAGGTGTCGGCCTCCTTGGCTGCTGAGGAGGAGGAGGAGGGGGGGGGCTTGCGTCGGTGGGAGACGCTGCTTGCCTGGGGCTGCTGTTCTGCCTGGCGAGCGCTGGGCAGTTGGCTCTGCGGTGGCCCTGCTTGCCGCACTTGGAACACTTGATTCCAAAGGAGAGGAAGGCTGACAGGGTGTCTCCCTTGGACTTGATGGTCAGTCGGGTGGGCAGCGACTCCAGCCTCACGCCCTCGCGGAGCAGGATGAACGCCTCCCGGCGGCCGTCGTTGAAGGTCTATTCCCCCATCTTGATCATGATGGGGGCGATCGAGGTCACGGTGCCGAAGTTGCGCAGGGGCTCCACGATGGCGCTGTCCTCGACGAAGCCGGGCAGATTTGCGATGGTGATGCGTTCTGCCCTTCTTTCGGAAGGGGAAGACCTTCAGGTGAGTTCCTTCGATGTCCAGGCCCACCTCCACCAGACGGCTCGCAAGGTCCTTGCTCGCGAGGCCCACGACGTAGTGGCCGTTCATCCTGTTGAACTGGCTTATTCTCCCTGGCCCTCCGACCAGCATGCCAATTGCCCGGAGGTAGGAGTAGTCCGGGGTGTCAGGGCACAGCTCCACGAAGATGTAGTTCTCGTGGTTGGTAGTGGCCTGCCTCGCCCTGGCGTCGGCGATGTTGGCGCGCGTCGCCTTGATTTCCTGGGACGGCATTGACCTCGGCCCTGTTGGCCGCTTCTGCTGCTGGGAGCTGCGCTTCTCAGCAGGCCTGCTTGGCTGCTTAGCGGCGTGTTCAGGTGCTGAAGTGCGGCGCCTTTTCTTGCTCTTCACGACGGTGTAGCCGTCGTTGGCGTCCACCTCCGCCATCTACTGTCGGCCCAATTGAGCGAGGTCGGGTTGGGTGTTAAATCGCTGGTCGAAGCAGCAGTCGGCGGCGCCGTGACGTCACCACGCGCGGCGGCCAGATTTACATGCATTTCTCCTGCCGGCGGATTTGCATCTTTTTGAAATTTCATAGAAAATTATTTAGAAGAATTCTCTTCGATTCCTTTTTTCGGTGATATTTTCTCACCTGGTTGAGATTCAACGCTGGGCCTTTCAGGCACTTGTTCAGCGGATTGAGGGCTTTCTGCCGGTACCAAATTTGGCCTGTCTACAGACATTTGCACACACGCCAGAGGCGAAAACGGCGGAGCTCGCGAAAGCGTGGCCGCTAGCTCGAGTGTGTGTGTGTCCTTTATGCCTGACCAAACCACCACCAAATTATATTTTCAAAAGATATCTATATATATATAAATGAATGTATGTGTGTGTGTGTGACAATTGACAATTGAAAATAGTTTATTGTCTTCTAGACAATGTTACATCTCAAAGAGAAAGAGAGAAGAGAGGGGTATATACATTAGGTTAGCGCTTGCCGCGGTGACATCTAGTCTTGGGAGCCAAGGCCCTCCTGAGCTCGGACAACCCGCTGAGGATCCTGGGATGGGAATCCCGATCGCGCTCGATGGCCGCCTCGAAAAAGACAGCGTAGTTTTTCTTCAAAATGGGCGAGAGTCTCGCAAGGAAAGGCGCCCTAGAATGGGGATGTAGGATGGCATCAATGGCGTCGGTCCAGGAGGTTTCATCATCGACCAAGGGTCCAACGTCGATTTTGGAACTGATGATCTCTGTTAAAATTCTATCGATGCAATCACCCGAGTTCGGCGGCAGGTCTTCCTCCATCGGGGTAGGTGGTGGGGACGGAGGTGTCATAGCCGGTGTCGGATCCTCTTTGTGGGGAGCAGATGGTGTCGGCCCAGCAGGCTGAGGCGCAGGCAGTGGGGGTGTTGAAACTGCGGCTGGTGAGGGAGCAGAGGGCTCCTCAGTGGTGGACATTTCCACGTCCGGTGTTGGGGCCGCAGGCCCGAGGGTCTTCTGGGCGGGCAGAGGGCCACGCGGGGCAACGAAGTCCGGCCGAGCGGGAGGCGGCTCTGGATGTTGTGAATTGGCCGGGCGAGGGCCCACGGGACCCTCAGGCGCCTGCAGGGACGGAGCAGGGGTCACAGGTGGAGGGGCAGAAGGTGCCTTCTCCATAGGTACGGCCGGGGCCACTGGTGGAGATGGCCGAGGTGCTGTAGATGTAGTTACAGCTCGGGCCTCAGGAGGAGCGCCGGGAGTCTCCGAGGCTGGGTCGGAGGATGCCGGTGCAGGAGGCTGGGCTGCTGATCGCTGAGGCGGTGCAGGGGTGGTCGGTGATGGGACGCCGGCAGGAGTGGTTGGTGGGGCCATTCTGGTGTTGTTGGCCAGCCCTGCAAGCAGGGGGCAGATGGCCCTACGGTGTCCTTGACCGTGGCACCTGGAACACCTGATTCCAGAGGTCAGGTATGCGGGCCAGGTCTCGCCTTTTATTTTGATCTCGAGGCGGGTAGGAAGCCTTTCGATAGTCACTCCTTCGTGGAGGGCAATGAACGCCTCTCGGCGGCCATCATTGTAGATGTAAGGGCCAGCCTTCATCAGTTTGGGCGCGATGGATGTAACACGCCCAAATGTCGAGAGGGCGTTGATGATGACAGAGTCCGCCACGAAAAAGGGCAGGTTTCCAACTGTTATCCTCTCCGCTCTTTTGCGGAAAGGGAATGCTTTCAGGAGTGTGCCCTCAACCTCGAGGCCCTCGCTTATGAGGCGCTCGACCAGGCCTCTGTTGGTTAGTCCCAGCAGGTAGAGTCCGTTGACCTTGGAAACCTGGACGACTCCGCCGGTTCCTCCGACCATTCTGTCCAGTGCCCTTAGGTAGTGGAAGGGCTCTAGGTCGGGGCTGCGTTCGATATACACGCAGTACTCCTCAGAGGAGGACGCCTGCTGCGCCCTGGCCTCCGCGATATGCGCCCTTGTGGTCCTAATCTCCTCCGCCCGCGGCGCCCATCCCGTGGATGATCGCGGTCGGCGATCGGTCCTAGAACCTCCGACATTGGAGGATGGTGCATTCGCTGTAGGCGAATTCGCCGAGCCGCGGCGTCTCTTCCTTCTCTGGACAAGAGTAAAGTTGTCCTCAATTTCAGGATTTATATCCTCTGTCATGTCTGCCCAGTTTCTTTGAGCTTGGGCTACGGCATTGGAAGATGGATTAGCCGCCAAGTTGAACGGCGCGGCCAGATTTACATCTTTACCGCCGGCGGGCAAATTTGCATGTTTATCAAATGCTTCTTGATTATTAGAGTAATTGCTCTGCGAATCGAAAATTGCAGATTTCTCTGCACAGAGGTGTGCTTTCAAGCCGTGCCTTCCAGGCATCTGATCAGCTTTTAATGGGCTTTCAGCCCGTGCTAAACTCGGCGTACCGCCGGTAGCCATACACCCGCCAGGGTGGGAAAAAGGCGGAGCTCGACAAATGCGTGCCGCACGGCCGAGTGTGTGTGTGTGTGTGTCTGTCTGTCCTTTATGCCTGACCAAACCACTCATTGGAACGCCATGAAACTTTGGGAAGTTATTTAGTATAGTACTGGGAAGGTTTCTAGCAAATAAAATTTTTGAAATAACTTTTCGCTTTAAAATAATCAAGATAAATATTCTGATTTATCTGTTATATTTCAACAATCTGCTCTAAATATTATCATGATGATACGATGATTTTGTAATGTAGAAAATTAGGAAAGACAAAATTCAGGATGACACGGCAATTTATTTGAGACAAGAATAATGATACAATTCCAAGGCAAGATACTATTCCTTTAACTTCCAATTACCGAGGGAACCAATTAATATTGATTTTATTCAACTTATCGAGTATTTTTCAAGGGACCAGGAAAAAATGTTCACTTTATTGAGAGATTCGTTAGACAAACCTTTACTCGGGTAAAACCCGGGCGAAGCCGGGTACGTCCATACAAGAATAATGATACAATTCCAAGGCAAGATACTATTCCTTTAACTTCCAATTACCGAGGGAACCAATTAATATTGATTTTATTCAACCTATCGAGTATTTTTCAAGGGACCGGGAAAAAATGTTCACTTTATCGAGAGATTCGTTAGACAAACCTTTACTAGGGTAAAGCCCGGGCGAAGCCGGGTACGTCCGCTAGTATAATATAAAATGTGTGAGATTAATATTATATGTAAACATTTTGAAGATTCAATTTTTAAAATATATCGATTCAATATATATTCATCTATAAAATAATCAAAAAATATAAATTTCATATTTCAGTGTGAAACGTTAAATTTTTACTCCATAAATTAGAATGCTTTACATTATTATTTTGTACTAAATACCATAAAGTGCTTTATTTTGAACACTTCTCGTAGGGCAAACATTCAATTGTGACCTAAAGAGATCCAGGGTGACGCTTGGTCATAATTTTTAATTGTCACTAAAAGTATTTGAATAAATAAAAATATTTTTTAAGCTAAACACTTGGAGTAATAAAAACTTCCGAAAAACACCCGGGAACCAACCAGTTCATTCGGCTCGTATATATAAAATCTCTCTCTATATATATAAGTCAAGACAACAACAAATAGACATTCTGAATATAAAAAATAATAATAATAATATGCCACCGATTGTAATTAAATCGACGATCGGACCAACCGGCGAGAAACTATGCATAATCGAAGCCTCCTTAATAACGAAGATCCTAGACAAATGTGGAATCGAGTATAAACTTGAGGAAACGGTTCAATCAAAGAGGAGAACTCGCGGCTCCCAGGATGACTAAAGATCGCCAACTAGGAGCGAGCGTAACCTGAAGACGCCTAGAATGGACATCGACGAACAAAGTCCCGCCACTGGAGTTTCTCAACAAATGAACGCAGCTCACCCACCGCAAGACGATGAAGAAAATAACGACAACGATGGCCCATGGACCACAGTCACTAACGTGAAAAAACCTAGAATTCCTCCTGTTATTGCAGAAAATGTAGCAGAGTGGAAGCTTCTTTGCCAAGAACTAAAAGACTTGTGCATGGAACCATTCCAAGTCACGATTTCTGGCAAAAAGCACATAATTAAATCGAAAAACATAGGCGACTTCAAAAAAATCAGGGAATGTGTACAGAAAAATAATGGAGGATATTCCTACAGACTACAGGAGGAAAAACCGCTGAAAGTGGTATTAAAGGGGGTATCAACAGCCTTCAAAGAAGAAGACGTCGTAACTGAACTGGTCTCAATGGGCTTCACTGAGGTCATTGTCAAAAGACTTCATAGACAATCGACCAAAATACCGATGAATATAGTCCTAGTAGAGCTACCGAAAAATGTACAAAATAAACGAATCTATGGAATAACCGAAATACTTTATCAAAAAATAGTCGTGGAATCATTCAGGACTACAAAACGAGTGACCCAATGCTTTAACTGCCAGGGTTTTGGGCATAACCAGCTAAACTGCTTTTTGAAGCCTAAATGCGTCAAGTGTGCTGAAGAACAGCATTCGAAGGATTGTCCAAGAAAGTCGAAACAGCTCCCACCAAAGTGCGCTAACTGTGGAGAGGCGCACACAGCCAATTACCGCGGATGCCCAAATTTTCCGAAGCCACAACAACAGCAGCTAAAGCCTCCCAGACAAAACTCCCCTAACACCATACCTCAAGCAAGCTCCACTAAAACAGAAGAAGCAACTGTTGAAAAACAAAAGGCAAGTTACGCTGAAACTTCAAAAAAGAAAACTACTCGTTCTGACACCAGGGAACTGTGCGAAAAGTTATTAGAAATTATCAAAACCTTCTTACAATGAAAGGCAAATTACCTTTAAAAATCGTTTTCTGGAATTGCAACGGAATCAAACTCAAAAAAGAAGAATTCCTACAGTTTTTAGAAGAAAACTCAATAGACATGGCACTGCTCAGTGAAACACACTTAAAACCATCTGTCGACCTCAAACTCAGAAACTATCAGACAATAAGAGACGATAGAATCGTTGGAAGGGGCGGTGGAACGGCAATAATTCTAAAAAACTATCTTAAATATAAAAAAGTGCTAATTCAAACTTATAACATGGAAAACACCACAATTCTAATGAAACCAGATGGAAGGGCAGTAGTGCAGATATCGTCAATCTATAAGAAACCCGATCTACCACTCCTGGAGGAAGATCTGAATCTCTTGTTAGAGAATAATCAATCAGTAATCGCTGCAGGAGACTGGAACTCCAAGCACCCTCTTTGGGGCTCAAGAACCTCCAATAATAGTGGAACCGTGCTTCATAATTTTTCCGAAAAAGAAAACCTGGACATTGTCGCACCTTCTTCACCCACGCACTACAGTCCTTTGGGAAATCCAGACTTTCTAGACATCGCAATTCTTAGAAACATCCCCTGGACTTCGAGGATTAAGACCCTGGATGCCTTATCTTCAGATCACCTCCCAGTAATCCTAGAGCTGACCTGCCCGAAGGATGAATTCACGACTAGGGCTTGCCGACTCACTAACTGGGTTCCCTTCCAACAAGACTTAATTTCCAGTACGCCTCCTAGAGTACCCTTGAAAACGGAAGCCAATATTGACTCAGCAGTGACCATACTGAATGATAAAATCTACAACAGCTACTCAAAAAACACGGTTATATCATCCTCTTCATCAAAACAGAACCCTTCGACCAAGGCCTTGATAAAAGAAAAGAATAAAGCTCGTAAGAGATGGCAAGCAACCTGGGATCCAGCCCATAGAGCCATTTATTTAAACCTACAGGGAAAAGTTAACAAAGCCCTCAAATCTGACTCCACCGAGAACTAGAATCAATTCATACACAAGATTGAATCAAGCCCAAAGGACTTCTGGAGAAAAACAAAACCTATCAGGAAAAAACGGAAAGGATCTCAAATTTAGTAATGAACGGCAAAACCTTATTGACCGACAAAGAAATCGGAAATGAACTTGCAGAACACTTCTCCAACCAGTTCTCCAAGGAAAAAGAAGAAGACCAACCAAACATAACTTATAATCACCAACAAGAAAAAATGCTCACAATGACGACACCAAATGAAGTCAAGGAAGTGATTAAATACTTAGCTAACCACAAAGCTCCTGGCCATGACAATATCACTCCGAAAATGGCCAGAATCTTCCCATCAAATGGATTGTATTTCTAGCTGGAGTTTTCAACGCCGCACTGCACTTGTGTTACTACCCCAAAGTCTGGAAGCATGCTATCATAATTCCAATTCCAAAAAAATCCGCTAAATCCCCTGAAGATCTAAAACCTATCAGCCTCCTCCCCACCATCGGCAAAATTTACGAAAGAATTATTTTACGTAGACTTCAGAGGTACTTGGACAACTCTAACTTCATCATCCCGCAGCAATTCGGATTTAGAAGGGGGCATTCAACAACTCACCAACTCATTGCAGTTATGGACTACATCCAGATAAGAAGATCCCACAAGGAAGTGGTAGGTGCTATCTTTCTAGATTTTGCGAAAGCATTTGATAAAGTTTGGCATAATGGCCTTATAAAGAAACTCACAAAACACCAGTTTCCAAGTGACATTATCAATTTTATGCAGAATTATCTACAGGGCAGGACATTTTCAGTCAAGCAAGGAATTTTATAACTGAACCAAAGCCAATCCAGACTGGAGTACCTCAAGGCTCTATCCTCGGACCCTACCTTTTCAATATTTACATTAATGACATCCCACTGCACTCTAAATGTAAACTTAAGCTCTTCGCAGATGACACAGCAATTTTATTTAACTCTAAATCAGTTGACCTATTGGTTACTCAGCTTCAGAATTACCTAAATGGCATAATCAAATGGTGCGATGAGTGGAAACTAGACATTAACCCAACTAAGACTCAAGCAATAGTTTTTCCCCCAAGAGATAACAAAAATTCAAGCCACAAACCAACTTGTCAGTAAACTCAAGCACTATTAGTTGGGCCGACCATGCCAAGTACCTTGGTGTCACTTTGGATTCGAAATTAAAATTTAACCTACATGTCCAAAACACCATAAGAATGGCAAAGATAGCCAAAATATCTCTATCAAGCCTGCTTAATTTTAAAAGTAATTTAACAACAAAGCATAAATTAACGTTGTACAAAACCTGTATTCTACCCATCATCACGTACGCACTACCAGTCTGGGGCAAATATATCACACCTACGGATAAAAAAAAGAATGGATGCCTTCATGAGGATTTGCTTACGAATCGCTATAGGAGCCCCATTCAATCTTTCAAACAAAATTCTCAAAGATCTCAACCAGCCAATATAGAAGAGATTTATCAAGACTCTGCGACATTACAACTCGCCATGTGTAAATAATCTGGACAAGGTGACTCGCGAGCTGTGCTCGAATGTAACACCTGCAAATTGAGATGAAATAAATAAATAAATATAAGTCAATATTTATGTTTGTTGACTATTAACATCCTCATTTAGTACCTAATAGGGTTGATATTCTAACAGGTCATGGAGGTAAATTTGGAAAAGTGTATTATCGCATTTTAACCAAGAAAAACAAAAATAGTTGAAGTACCTGGAAAAACATATTTATTTTTAGTTAGAAAATGATTACGATGATATTGCTGTATCATGGTTGATTGTTAGAAACAAAATTTCCTTAAAGCAAACCATGGGCGAAGTCAGATTTCATTTTTAGTAGGAGGGACAAATTTATAACAGCAAAACATTCATTCGAGCAAAATACTGTTGAAGCCAGGTCATCTCTATGATATATCGATTCTCAGCCTGTTGGTTAAGATCTTAGGTCAAAATTTATTCATTTATATTTATAAAAATTGATTCGGTAGCGAGTGAATGTTTGCTCGAAAAATATTTTTAAGGCAAAATCACTCAGGTTAAACCCGAGTTAAGCAGGGTAAATCCGCTAGTATAAATATAAAATCAAATAAAGTAACATACGGTTAAAATAACAAATGTATTTATAAATATAATATTTATTGCTACAAAATATATAATATTTACATAAAATATGTGCACAGCTTATAAAACATATAACAAATATAGATGTGAACTTCCTTTTCACCAATCCTTATTTTTAAATATATGAATAAACTGAGGGATTTTTAATATCTCTAATAGGAGCTATTTTAGAATTTAAATTCAGATTGTGCGCGCATTTTTAGGCATTAAAGTCGAAACAACGGCAGTCATTTTTCGATTTGTATATCTTTCTTTCTTCCAATTTTTGATAATGGTTCGGGAACCAGGAGCCTTTGTTAGCAATTGTTTCCGAGTAGTTTGCGTCATCCTTTGGAATTTGACTTTCGAATATTGTTCAAAACCGTAGTTTTGTTCTACGCTCGACTGTTGTGCTGTGCTTACCTGGAATAGATTCTGAGAAATTTCATGGGAACCATTATTTTGTGCGGTTGTTGACATTCGGGATGGCTGCATCTGTAGAAGGTTGTGATTATCATTTTGATTGGCTGCTTCATTTTCTTGGAAACCATTGTTTAGTGCGGTTGTTGACATTCGGGATGACTGCATCTGTAGAAGGTTGTGATAATAATTTTGATTGGCTGCTTCATTTTCTTGGAAACCATTGTTTAGTGCGGTTGTTGACATTCGGGATGACTGCATCTGTAGAAGGTTGTGATAATCATTTTGATTGGCTGCTTCATTTTCTTGGAAACCATTGTTTAGTGCGGTTGTTGACATTCGGGATGACTGCATCTGTAGAAGGTTGTGATAATCATTTTGATTGGCTGCTTCATTTTCTTGGAAACCATTGTTTTGTGCGGTTGTTGACATTTGGGATGGCTGCATCTGTAGAAGGTTGTGATAATCATTTTGATTGGCTGCTTCATTTTCTTGGAAACCATTGTTTTGTGCGGTTGTTGACATTCGGGATAACTGCATCTTTAGAAGGTTGTGATAATCATTTTGATTGGCTGCTTCATTTTCTTGGAAACCATTGTTTTGTGCGGTTGTTGACATTCGGGATAACTGCATCTGTAGAAGGTTGTGATAATCATTTTGATTGGCTGCTTCATTTTCTTGGAAACCATTGTTTTGTGCGGTTGTTGACATTCGGGATAACTGCATCTGTAGAGGGTTGTGATAATCATTTTGATTGGCTGCTTCATTTTCTTGGAAACCATTGTTTTGTGCGGTTGTTGCCATTCGGGATAACTGCATCTGTAGAGGGTTGTGATAATCATTTTGATTGGCTGCTTCATTTATTTTAAAGTTGGTATTTGGAGCTACTTTAAATATTTCTGGGCTAACCTGTGGTAGCGTTTTGTAAGTGCTGGACTCTAATCTATTAACATAATGGATCTGGGAATTTACTGACTTTTGTAATGAATTAATTTGAGATACTTCGTGTACAACTTGTTTCTTTTTGTTAAATTGGAATTGCTTTTGAATAATTATTTGATGGAACGTGTGTGTATCGAAAATTATATTATTTCTCTGGGAATTTCTTTGAATTTTTAGGTTTGATGTATCTGCAACTTTTACCAAATTATCGCTTGAAATTTCTGCTTTTCCACTAACAATATTTGATATTAGGAAATTATAGGCTTTGGAATTCAACTGGGTAAAGAACTGGTTAGACTCAAAATATTTTCTTGATACCTCAAATATTCCAGGTTGAGTAAGATATTTCTTATTTTTATTCATTACATTTTCAGGAAAATCTGCTTTTTCATTGTATCTAGATACAGAAGAAGACGAATTTACAATTGTATTCTCGAAATTCGGTTCAGCAATCCTTTCTAGTAATTTCTGCTTGGAAATTCTGTCGTCAAGATTGGAAACTAATTTGTAATTTTTAGGGATGTCCTTACTAGCCTTCAACTTACTGTACAATCTTCCAGATCCGTCCTTGAACAAATCGTAATGATCATGAACATATTGTGGAGAAACTTCAAAGAATTGAGGATACTTAGGTGGTGCGGGCACTGATGGTTTAGGTTTGGAGATATTTCGATGTCGTCTTTCAATATGCGTGTCTAGGTTTTGTTTAGTTGTGGATTCCAGCTCGCAATGTGGGCACGGAAAGTCTCTCACATTTGTGTGGCTCTTCATGTGGCGTTCAAGGTTCTGCTTGGTCCCAATTTTTTTAAGACATGAGGGACACTTATAATCTTTCAAATTTAGATGAGTAGTTTTAATGTGCCTTGTAACATTAGGTTTCTGAGAAGTTGTGTAATTACAAATTTTACATCTAAAAGACTTGCCTTCCTGGTTTATAATGATCTCTATAAAGTCGACGCATTCAGGATCTGTCCTCTCTGGTCTACCTCGTTTATTTTCACCAAAAGTATGGTCACTCATTTTGATACCAAAGAATAATTAAATTTATATTAATATTTTATAAAAAAAAAACACACACACACAAATGATAAAGGAATATTCGGGATGTGTATGATGACTTCATGCAAACATCAATATCATGAATATTTCTCTCATTGAATATATAAATTGATTATATAATTTTAAATAATTAATTTTAAAAAATTACATAAAAATTTTAAAATAATCAATAAATTTTTAAAAATATATATAATTTTTTTATTTAAATGCACTAAAAAGGAAAAATAAAATATTATCTTCTACCATTAAGCAATTAGATTTGAAAATAAAACGGCGAGGGACGATCATCATGAATTTCGAACCTAATGTGAATTAATATTGAAGCGTTGCAGCAAAGAAGATGAAGGGAAGATGTGGGGAAGGCTGGTAAAGGTATGCAGCCCCCACTCCACAAGGAAGTGTTGATTGACAGATCCCAGGGGAGGAGGGGGCAGACCGAGAATACAGCTGGTGCCGTAGTGAAGGAAGGAGCCGAGATAGCGGTCGGCCTGAAGGGGGGTTGTGCGCCGAGAGGCCATCACAGTGTCGGGAGAAGTCGTCTGGTGACAACGAGATCTGCGGCAAGAAGTAGACGGCGGAGAGTTACCTCCGGGGCGTGTGGATGATCCTGCAAGGCGGTGCCAGGAGAGACTGATATCGGAGCGACCTAGAAGGCGGTGTAGTCCAGGCTGCACGTGTATAGTGTGGAGCGGAACGCTTCACAAGAGTGACATCTACGGCGCCAAGGATTCTTCTGACAGGGAGGTCGAAGGCGAGTCCCACTGTTGTATTCCTTCTGTTAAGTGAGCCATAATGAAGCGCTAACTTTAGCTGCAATCCCTTCGAAATCACTGTGTATCTTTGTGGCATCCTGACTAGACCATTTGCACGAACAACGTCTGGGTACGACGTAACATTTGTAGCAACTGATTAGCGATATTTATAAGTTTTTACTAAATTTTTACCTCTTCTCCGAATATGATCGCCCCCCGCCGCTTTCATTTTTACTCGTATACATGTCGTGAACGAATGGAAGGGTGCAACCATTATAACCATTATACATCCAATCAATAAAGAGTTTCAGCCAATTGAGCAGCGCGCCCGCGAGGTGCCGTAGCATTCACCGGCGATGTCTACCACGTTTATTTTTGTAATTTTAATAGATGGATGAATTGGAATATTCACATTTAAACACAAGCTTAACATATTTACACACTTATTTTGGCGAAAAGAGAGAGAGAGAAATTTTACATCTTGATACTATACAAATTCTAACATACACACATATAATTGCATAATGGTAGAAGATATTTATTTTTTCTTTTTAATGCATTTAAATAAAAGCATTTTTACAATGTAATTTTTTATTTATTAAATATTTAGTTAGTTTTTAGTCATGAATTTACAATTTTTGAATCACAAGTTAAAATATATACATACTAAAAAAAAATCTCACCAAAATATATAAATATGCATATCAATATTAAACCCAGTTTTGATATCTACTTATATAAAGCACCACATACTATGATATTTTAGAATATTTAATAACGGACTACTCGATGAGGGAAGAGTATCTTTTAATATATAATATCAGATCACAAGCTTTCGGGCATAACCGCCCATCCACAGGGATGCAAAATGTTTGCAAACAAAGGATGTCGGATAGCCTGCAGAGTTGAGATTCTTGATTATGTTCTGTTTCTCTATTGCCTGAAAAGATGGAAGGGAACAATGGGTGTGTACACGCTTTATCTAAGCGTGTACACACCCATTGTTCCCTTCCATCTTTTCAGGCAATAGAGAAACAGAACATAATCAAGAATCTCAACTCTGCAGGCTATCCGACATCCTTTGTTTGCAAACATTTTTATGATTCCTCAGGAATAAGAAATACTGCTTATTACCTGTCCACCTGTTTCATTCCATACTCTCACAAATCGGCGGCCATAGCACGAGTTCTGAATAGATATGGTGTAAACTCATATTTCTCCAACACACTCAGTCTGGCAACCAAACTAAAACAGACAATAGTTAAAAATAGTGAAACCATTGATTCCCTTAGTACCCACAATGCCATTTACTCCATATCATGTGAGCAGTGTGATGCCAAGTATGTCGGAGAGACTGGGAGAATGGTGAAGACCAGAATGGTGGAGCATGATAGATCGGTAAAAAGGAAAGATCCCCGCTCTCTAGTTTACCAACACATACGGGACACAGGCCACACATTCAACATCTATAACCCCTCGGCCCACTATCATGAGATTAAAAACAAGCACCAGCGATTGGTCCTGGAGGCTATACTCACCAAAAAATTTAAAAGCATCAATAGAGCAATAGACCTTCCTGAGATATATGATAATTTAATACTGGAACCTCCTATCTGAAAGATTTAGTTTTCATGGCCTACTTATACTTTTACACGTCAATGGCAGTTTTGGTTTATTTTTATTTTGTTTAATAGTCGTTGTTCATACTTAGTTTCTGTAATAGCCTTGTATTATATGTATTATATGTTTATTTGCTTGCTTTGCTTAACTTCTATAAATGATCCTTCAATATTATGTTAATTATCTGGCACAATTTTTACATATTTGTCTCATTTTCTTACTTTATATATATATATATTGCTGATTGCCAAAATAATTTGTCTCGTTTTTACACCTGTGGATGGGCGGTTATGCCCGAAAGCTTGTGATCTGATATTATATATTAAAATATACTCTTCCCTCATCGAGTAGTCCGTTATTAAAGTTTAGTGAAGGGATTATTGATTCAATATTTTAGAATATATATGTAATTAATTCAGGTTCCTTAGGCCTTCACAAGATCTCTTTAACCACTCGTGTTTTCAGTCAAAGCGACTTTAGTCTTTAGACTTTTTGTCAAGCATATTTATTATTAAAGATATTTTACATTATTGCCAGGTTGAGATTTATAATTCATAGGAAAATGGCCGTTTGATTTCTTTGGTATCAGAAAGCTGAGCATATGAAGAGGAGATGACCCACTTATTGGTCTTCATTCTAGCAGTTGGGGTAAATCGATCCTCTTATAAATTTCGCGGAATTTTCTTGTGCGTGGCCATGGCAAGATTGGATGGTTGTTGAAGTACACTCATGTTAGATTCTTGGAAGCGTGTAGATCAAAATTCTTGGCGTAAATCTTCTGAGATTGCTGGTTTTATAATCCATAATGTATAGGTCTTTCGATAGATTCTGTGTGATTTGAGTTTTTTTAATTTCTGGCAACGCTTTATGGAAAGATCTTTAAAAAACAGTGTATAAGTTAGAAGGTGCAGCGGGCTTGGCTCGTTGGTCCGCTAGTTCATTTCCCAGAATACCGGTGTGACCTTTGCAGAGTTGAACATTGGTGTATAGTGGGTGAAGTGCGTATATAAAAAAAAGATTCAACGCCGTCGCACTTGGACATCTCTAGGTTTTGATAGGCCTTTGGATGGAGGGTTTTTAGGCAATTGTGAGCCGTATTATCAGGTTCTCCAGAGTGATTGGGGCGGGGGGGAGCTCAACTTTCCCGTCGACCTAATCTATCTCCGATGGGATCTGACTCTTGTCCTTGTTCATCCTGGCAGCTAAAAGTAGTTCTGCGTTGATTTGTAAGGTAGTCGTGGTTGTTGTATGGTGAGTGGTAACGACACACAGGAGACAGGATCCAGAGGCAAATACCTGTGGGGAGTAGATCGGGTAGGAAAGATAGAAGGTCCCGAGGACCACCCTTAGAACAATTGGTGTCAAGACGACCTCGGTGAGAACTGTCCCTTGATCATCATCTCCAGCTGATTTTAAGCCGATTTAAGTAAGATAAATAACCCTCAGGGGGAGTGGGAGTGAAGGCTTGACACCTGGTGACCAAGGGGGTTGTTTTGACCCGGCTATTTTTTATCTTCTCTTTTCCTCTTATTCCCACACTAGCCATTTTATTTACACAGTCTAGCCATAAATTCTGTTACAAACAATTTTATAAATGATTAAGAACAAAAACTAATGGAATATAAATACATATTTTATTAGCCAATAGGACATAGATTTTAAATATATACAATCATTCAAAATTTCCTCCTTTATTTTTGACACAGGATCTCAAACGTTCGGGCCACTGATCTATGGCGGCACGCACCTTTTCTAAGGGTATTTCTTTCATTGCTCTCACCAATACTGATTCCAATTGATCCAAATTATAATATATTTTAGAGCACACCTTCTCCTATAAATATGCCCACAAACTGTAATCAAGGGGGTTTAAATCAGGTCTTCCAGAGGGCCATTCATTGGCCTTTATGAACTCCGGAACATTCGTCTCCAACCATTGTTGGGTTGACTTAGATTTGTGACCAGGAGCTGAATCTTGTTGAAATATCCAATGTTCTCCATTAAAATATTTTGTATTCAGAGACTTTACTATTTGTTTTAAAATATCTTCTCTGTATTTTTTAACCTCTTTGGCACAGAAGTGGAGATTTGTTACTCCTTGGTAGCTAACTCCCCACCAAACCATGACAGAAGAAGGATGGTGACTTTTTCAAGTCTTCTGACTTTCAAAGAAGCTTCTAGAGAGCTACGAGCATATATCTTATCATTCTGACTTTTAATCTTTTCCTCGACAGTGAAAATTTCTCGTCTGTGAAAAGGATTCTCTCATGCCACCGACCATCATGCCGCGCCAACAACATTTTTTATCTAACCCTTCTAATATCTCTAAGAATAGGGGTTATCAAATGACCTGTGCGTCGTTTGAAAGCTCTTAGTCCAAGGTCTTCGTTGATTATCCTGGAAACGGTTCTTTGAGCTAAATCCATCTGCTTTGCTAAGATCTTTTGTTTGCGGCGTGGATTTCGACGAATTCTTTCGTGAATGGCTTTTATAGCTGCTTGCGTTCGTTTCACGCGCGGTCGACCAGATCTTTCAAGATCATTAATATTGCCAGCCTTGTTGAACCTTTCAATGATTCGATAAACAAATTGACGCGAAATATTCAAATTTTTTAAAACTTTAAAAATGGATGAAGGAATTTGGCCTACCTTGTGTAAGGCTATTACAGCTATACGGTTTTCTTTAACACCCCAATCCATTATCAAAAAACATATATATTCCGATTTTTTTCTGAACACGTGTGCACGAGATATTCAAATAACAACTACTGTATTTTGAATACTTCACGCGGTCAAATTAAAATTTTTATCACTGATTTGGTTTTGAAACAATATTTATGGCTAGACTAAGTATATATTTCTAAATCTTATGGCATATATATATTAATTCATAAGTTTTATATACATTTTAAAGTATTTCTTATCACCTTGCCTCCTCCTATACAGAGCATCTTCTCGATGCTCATCAGAAGACTTACATCCTCAGTTTCAGTGCGCTTGTCGCTGAGTTATATTGTGAGAGGTCTCTTCGTGTTTCTGCGGCCGTTGTCTTCTTTCAATTAGGACGTATTCTTCCTCGGCGCTAGGTGAGAAGTCATCTGTGACCTGAATGGTTCTCCTATGGCATCATCTTGCTAAAGTGAATCCTATGATGTGACTATATTTGGGTCAAAGTAACGTGGCTTTAGCTTTTCCGAAAAAAAACTTATTTACCGCACAGAAATAAATAACGCTACGATATTTCCAGCCTGGAACATTATGTTTCTGTTATGGGCCTATATGTGTCCCTGAAACTTCATAGCGTGGGTGCGTGCCAGTTGTTGGTCTTCTTTGGCTTTCGACTCAAGCGTTTAGATGAAATTATCATCTTCTTTTAGTAATAACTTGGATAATAACAATTTCAATGGTGTTTCTGCTTCAAGCTCTTACAGAAGAAATAATGGAGCGAATCCACTCTGGTTTATGTCCACATACATAAACAGCATTGCTGCTCTGGTCTTATTCAACCTATCCGTGAGTCCATTCGTCTATCTGTGAATTATTCTACATTGATTGTTCAAATCACGAATCGGTGATTATCTAGGGTAATTTATTCGGTATATGATTGTATTCCCCTGTGCTTTACCCCATTGAATGTTAGCAGAGAGAATACTGTTTCTCCCAATCACACATGATGCACTATCATCATTATCATTTTCAGTCAAAATTTTTCAGAATTTGAACTATATTTTAGCGCGCTCTAAATTTATTTTTAAATAAATATAATTATTCCTTTATATCTAAAAATAATATCTCTTTCAAATTTTAATCATTTCAATATGAGGGTTGTAGAAATACGTTTTAATTGTATTTAAAAATAAAAGAAGAGCGCTAAAGTATTGTTTCTAATTTTCAGCGATAGAAGGCGCTGAGTTGATATTGATATTTTGAAAAATCGGTACATTTTTCAGTGATCGTTTAATTTGAATATTCCTTGGTGAAGAATGAAATAAAAATGAAAATATGAAAATATGAAAATAATATGAAAATATGAAAATGTCAGATATAAATGTAAATCCAGTTAATATATCAACCTGATTGGTCAAATATTAAGAAAATTTATATATATATATCTTAAAAGCAAGAAAACTTTCTCCACTGATTATATTAACTAGAAATAAAGCGTAAGGAGAAAAGATTTTTTATTCACATAAAACGTGCGACAAGCTTTCGGGCAGTCACGCCCTTCGACTGGTAACAAACTGTAGTAGCAAAAGGCTTTATATAGGAATCCGTTATTTTGAGTTATATTAACATATGTGATGAATATAGGACGGCTAAAAATACAATTCAGATTAAAAACTTATGCAAATCTAAATTAGTGATATGTAACTATTACGTAAGTATGCTAATCTTGTTATGCTAAATGATGAATGAACGAAAAATTGCAGATTGGCTATGTTACTAAACTATACCGCGATAATGGTTAACATCTGTTCAACCCGCCATCAGCGGCCACTCAGGACCTATGGAGGGGGTAGGGGGGGGGGGAGATGGGGGTTCTATGATTTATTTAAGTTGTTGCATAAATCCTGATATTGTTTAGGTAAATCAATATGGCGGTTAATGCTGTTCTTAGAAATGGATAGCATGGCCTCTATTATCAGTCTCTGGTGTTTATTGGGGATGTTATTGTATAAGGTGGTGGGAGAAGCTAGATTGAATGAATGGCCTGTATTAAGAGTGTGGTTGTATATGAGAGATTTGTTGTCTTTGTTATTGATACACCTACCATGTTCAAACATCCTGATGGCCACGGACCTACCAGTCTCCCCTATGTAAGTTGCACTACAATCGTTGCATGAGACTGAGTAGACCGAGCCACCCGACGATTGAACATTGGTAGGTCTTTGTAATCGGGTAATGGGATGTCTAAGGATGGCGGACAGGCTTTTACTGTTTTTAAAAAAAAGGTATTGATGCCGTGAGATTTAAGCAGTCGGGATATGGTAGCGGATTGAGGTGAATACGGCAAGATACAGGTATTTCTATGGGTTAAAATGGGTTTCAGATTGGCAGGGTTGTATCGGTACTTGTGTATAAAATGGTGAGGATATTGAGAGAGGGCAAGCTGTTTTTTGATGTTAGAGAACTCTATGGCTCCCTGCCCTTATTTAGATCAATAGAGTTCTCTAACATCAAAAAACAGCTTGCCCTCTCTCAATATCCTCACCATTTTATACACAAGTACCGATACAACCCTGCCAATCTGAAACCCATTTTAACCCATAGAAATACCTGTATCTTGCCGTATTCACCTCAATCCGCTACCATATCCCGACTGCTTAAATCTCACGGCATCAATACCTTTTTTAAAAACAGTAAAAGCCTGTCCGCCATCCTTAGACATCCCATTACCCGATTACAGAGACCTACCAATGTTCAATAGTCGGGTGGCTCGGTCTACTCAGTCTCATGCAACGATTGTAGTGCAACTTACATAGAGGAGACTGGTAGGTCCGTGGCCATCAGGATGTTTGAACATGGTAGGTGTATCAATAACAAAGACAACAAATCTCTCATATACAACCACACTCTTAATACAGGCCATTCATTCAATCTAGCTTCTCCCACCACCTTATACAATAACATCCCCAATAAACACCAGAGACTGATAATAGAGGCCATGTTATCCATTTCTAAGAACAGCATTAACCGCCATATTGATTTACCTAAACAATATCAGGATTTATGCAACAACTTAAATAAATCATAGAACCCCCATCTCCCCCCCCCCTACCCCCTCCATAGGTCCTGAGTGGCCGCTGATGGCGGGTTGAACAGATGTTAACCATTATCGCGGTATAGTTTAGTAACATAGCCAATCTGCAATTTTTCGTTCATTCATCATTTAGCATAACAAGATTAGCATACTTACGTAATAGTTACATATCACTAATTTAAATTTGCATAAGTTTTTAATCTGAATTGTATTTTTAGCCGTCCTATATTCATCACATATGTAAATATAACTCAAAATAACGGATTCCTATATAAAGCCTTTTGATACTACAGTTTGTTACCAGTCGAAGGGCGTGACTGCCCGAAAGCTTGTCGCACGTTTTATGTGAATAAAAAATATTTTCTCCTTACGCTTTATTTCTAGTTAATATATATATATATATATGAAAAAACGAAAGAAAAAATAAAAGATAAAAAGATCAGGTGTTGAAATCAATATTAAAAATGGCATATCCTGACCAGGAGCACTTGTGCTTTACAGAAGGCAGAGCGCCATCTGGTGGAACAGAAATCAACTAAACATTGATTTAGCCTGTTCCCTGATATTTGGCCAACCCAATTTCTTGATAAATCAAGAAAAGCCATCCACGAACGCGTTTCGCGCTTTTGGCGCTCGTCAGCGTGGAGTAGGCTGAACCACTGCGACCAAAAAATATTTTTTGGTCCCAGTAGCTTCCTGAAAAACCAAGAAATGGGTATTTAAGACCAAACTTGCGTAAATACGCTTAGCACATGAAAAAACGAAAGAAAAAAATAAAAGATAAAAAGATCAGGTGTTGAAATCAATATTAAAAATGGCATATCCTGACCAGGAGCACTTGTGCTTTACAGAAGGCAGAGCGCCATCTGGTGGAACAGAAATCAACTAAAAATTGATTTAGCCTGTTCCCTGATATTTGGCCAACCCAATTTCTTGATAAATCAAGAAAAGCCATCCACGAACGCGTTTCGCGCTTTTGGCGCTCGTCAGCGTGGAGTAGGCTGAACCACTGCGACCAAAAAATATTTTTTGGTCCCAGTAGCTTCCTGAAAAACCAAGAAATGGGTATTTAAGACCAAACTTGCGTAAATACGCTTAGCACATGAAAAAACGAAAGAAAAAAATAAAAGATAAAAAGATCAGGTGTTGAAATCAATATTAAAAATGGCATATCCTGACCAGGAGCACTTGTGCTTTACAGAAGGCAGAGCGCCATCTGGTGGAACAGAAATCAACTAAACATTGATTTAGCCTGTTCCCTGATATTTGGCCAACCCAATATCTTGATAAATCAAGAAAAGCCATCCACGAACGCGTTTCGCGCTTTTGGCGCTCGTCAGCGAGTTTGGTCTTAAATACCCATTTCTTGGTTTTTCAGGAAGCTACTGGGACCAAAAAATATTTTTTGGTCGCAGTAGTTCAGCCTACTCCACGCTGACGAGCGCCAAAAGCGCGAAACGCGTTCGTGGATGGCTTTTCTTGATTTATCAAGAAATTGGGTTGGCCAAATATCAGGGAACAGGCTAAATCAATGTTTAGTTGATTTCTGTTCCACCAGATGGCGCTCTGCCTTCTGTAAAGCACAAGTGCTCCTGGTCAGGATATGCCATTTTTAATATATATATATATATAATTTATCTTGCGTAACATTTATTTCCATTTCTATATGTTTTTATCCTCAAAATATTTAACCAATCTGGCTGAAATTTTAGGAATATAGAGTTAAGTCTGGAAAGAATTTTAGTCCTCTTTTTTCGAATATGGAAAATTAAAATTAATTGCGTTCACTATAGACTAATTTATTTATTTTAAGTTAGAAAATATTATGATAATATTTATACTTCATGTTTGATGACAGAAATAAAATTATCTCAGCGAAATACTCACTTCAAGCTGAACACGGATAAATAAAATTAAGATTTAAAGAGGCCCCACCTTTTGACTATTTTGCATTTTATCTACTAAAAAAAGCTCATAAATTTATCAAGTAGGTATTTATATAAGAATACAGTTTGAAATATAGGTTATTCAAAATGTGTAAACCAATAAAATCAATAACTAATTCACATATTTTTAGATAGAAAAAATAATGGATATATCTGAAAGAAATTGCACTAGCAAATTTGTAAAAAAAAATCCAAACACCAGACTAGTTTATTTTAAGGTAAGAAAATGGTATCCTAATATAGCTGCGTCATGTTTGGTATAATAACGTATCTTAATAATGATATACTAGAACATTAGCCTGTTCTGTGGTCTAGAACAACCAGCAGTTATAAAGCGATAAATAAAAGAGTATGAGTGAGACTATATGTTCCACTATTGTATGTTGAATCTACCTAGTGTAAATCAACGTGAAAACTAAATATATATTGTTTCACATTATTATTTTATACGTTATCCCAACATTCCCGGGTAGTTGGCGTTCTGCACTCCAGGAACCTGGGTTACAAATGAATAAATCCTCTCCCAATATTTATGATGACATTTGTTACCTGTAACCCTCATATTTTAGGTCATATAAAAAGCGAATTATATCAGTCAGTAGTTCATCAATTTAAAACTTTCTCACCCACAATTACAACTCAATTATTTGAATTCTTATTTGAGTCATATTTAAAATAATAGAACAATGCTCCGTTTGATTATAATATGTATAATTACTTGATGTGATTCAGAGCCTATTTTAAACAAAAATACTTGGATTTTTAAATATATAAAAAATATAAGAGAATAGCTATACATGGTGATATTTCAAACATGTTAGATCAGTTCTGATTGCTTATTTCCAAGAAGGTTCAAAATAGAATCTCGGAATTTATCATTTGTATCCTCCATTTGTGTCCCAATATTTATCATTATTTTTTTCTATCTATAACCCTCATATTTTAGGTCATATAAAAAGTGATTTACACTAATAGATAAAACTTAATAAAGTTGTACCATTCAGCTTGTTTATCGGGATTAAGAAAATAACTCTGAAAGATAATTGATAAACAGTGACCTTTATTGAAGACACACGAGATAACCAAGTGTAAACCAAATTGCCTCTGTATAAAAAAACAGACGAAGGGCGACATCAAAATATTGAACTTTTTAAAGTTCTGTCCATAAGTCTATATCAATTTCACTATTTAATCATTTTAAAACTTTTTCACCCACGATGACGATTGGAATTTTCGTGTTTTTTTATTTGATTATAATATGTATAAATACTTTATGGGTATCATTTTAAAACGATATGAGATTAGAATATTTAATAACTTTTATATAATATAAGAAAATATAGATATAGGGTAGTATTATAAGCATTTTATTTGAGTTCTCATTGCTTATTTTCAATGAGGTTCAAATAGAATCTCGGAATTTATCATGTGTACCTTATTTAAATTTCTAAACAATCATTTTAATTGTTTACTCACTCACAAAGAGTTTATTAAGTCACCAGTCTTATGCTATATATCTCATTGCTGGCTTGCAATGATAGTCCCACGATGATCAATCACCATTATAAAGTGGAGCAGAAAACGATGACTCAGTTATTTTCCCTGCTAACTGCTTTGTAAAGGTTATATAGGGACAGAGTAACCATTTGACTTGATAAATCGCTGGTTAAAATACTTTGTACTGAGGTAATTTGGCTGTCGTTTACTTTGAGAAGAACGTATTTTTTCTTCGTTAATATACTAACCGTCAAAAATGTATAATTGTTTACTTACAATTGGATCCAAGCTAAAATCGTCCATCTATACCAGACAGACATGCTTATTATTCAAATAAAGTGAGGTATATATTTAAAACAAATATTGTCACTTTAGTAGATTTTAAATATAATGTAAAATTTTGTCTTTTTCTTCAAAATATAGTGTATACAATTTTTGTTATTTCATATTCACTACTTAAAGTACTTCTGAATAGTCCAAAAAATGCAACTTCGGCCACAAAAAAGGGTGATTAAATATTAATAATATATACATAAAATTTAATAGAAAGATCTAGAACTACGACCAGGAAAATAAGGCTAACGCATCTCTTTATTAAGTACCATGTATAAAGAACGTTCCTGCGGTTTTATTCGACAATTTTATTTAGACAAAAAACATTAATTATAACAATTAATCAATCAATTATGTATTCTCCGCTATTATTTACGACCTCCTCCCAACGTTCGACTACTTTGTTGATGCCGTTCCCCCAAAAATCGCCCGGTCTGATGTCGAAGAAGTTGTTGATCCAGATTTTGAGGTCCTCTTCATCATCGAAGGTAGTGCCTCTCATATGGTTTGACATGGAGCGGAAAGATGGTAATCGGTTGGTGTAAGGTCCGGAGAGTACGGCGGATGCTGTAGAACTTCCTATTCGAGCTCTTGAAGGGCGACTTTGACGACTTGTGCAACATGCGGCCTAGCGTTGTCGTGAAGGAGAATGATTTGACCTTGTAGATCGGGTCTTTTCTGTTGAATATCTTCATTCACGCGATGCAATTAGGCAATGTAGAGGTCCTTGTTGGCGTGTGAGATGTTGAGCTGCGATTTGAAGACGATTATCTTTGTTTGTTTCATTAAGCTCGTGAGGCACCCAAGCTCCGAGTTTTTAAGAAAACCTATTGATTGAAGATGGTTGGAGATGGTCACAATCTACATTTCATTTTTTCGGCCAACTCACGGGTTGTTTGGCGACCATCTTCCTTCAACAGGGCCTTTAGGTGTTCCTCATCGAATTCTGATGGTCGTCCACTTCGAGGCATGTCTTCAAGGTCCAAGTCGCCGTTTTTGAACTTTGCAAACCATTTTTGTGTTGCTCGCTCCCCTATGACACCTTTTCCATACACGTTGCATATGCCCCGAGCTGCTTCGGCTGCTTTTTGACCTCGATGAAAAGCGAAGAAAAGCAGATGTCGAAAATGTTGATTTTGCTTCCTGGAATATTCCATTTTCAAGCCTGGAAAAAGAACAAAATATTACGTTTTTCAAAAATATAAAAATAAAATAATAATACAGGTTTTCAGAGCAGCACAGGTACTATTTGAAGAATATAAACATTTTACCGTATAACAACAAAAACCGTTATGAAACAAATGGATACAAAAACCGAACGAACTTTCTTTACAACCCATTTTTTTTTATTAATATCAACACCTAACATTTTATTTTTCACATGTTCAGCGTATTTTCGCAAGTTTGCCTTAAATGCTCATTTCTTAGTTTCTCAAAAAGCCTCTTGGACCAAAAGATTTTTAATCGCAATGGTACAGCTTGCTCCACGCTGACGAGGGCCAACAGTCCGAAACGCGTTCGTGGATGGATTTTCTTGATGGGTGGCCAAATATCAGGGAACAGACTAAATCAACGTTTAGTTGATTTCTGTTCCACTCGATGGCGCTCTGCCATCTAAAAAACATATGTGTTGACTGTCTAGTCAAACGAGCGGTCTTAGGTCGTTGACGAGGCCACATTTCTAGAAATATATTTTTGATTATTTTTAGATAATTTTCATACACGCAAAATTTCTATCTCTAATCAACTATAGACATGCAAAATGTTCCAATGTTTTTCAGAAGTGTTATTTGTAAATATTGGAAACATCAGTTTACTTTTAGAAGAATGGATTCTGTAATTTTAGTATTTTTCCTAAAAAAGAATAAAGATAATAATGAAGTTATTAATCCTTTATCATTAAACATAATCATAGTTTTGAATAACTTTTTTTTATTATTACGAGTTCTGCTGGAATGAATGTTTTCCAAAAGAATTTAGTCTCGAAATATTTCAATATTTTTGTATATTATTCTTAACTAGCTAAATCACACAAGGCAATTCCCGAGTTTAACTCAAGTGCATTTTTATCAAAGTGTGTATGTATAAAATGAAATGAGATTATTCGAATTGAATAAAATGTTTACAATTATGTATTACTAGCCGAATGACCCGGGCAACCCCCGGGTTTTGCCCGATTAAATGTTTTTATTCAAATACTATTCGTAACAATTATAAATTGGCGCCGTGGATGTCACTCCTGTGTGAAACGTTCCGCTCCAAACTTTTTATCTTTCAGATTTTTCTCTATGTCCTGTCAAAACACGTTTTACATGTACATTAGATCAGCTGATATCACCTCCTATCTTCACCGCTAGAAGCGTTTCTTGCGAGCGAAAGGGCAAATTTGCAACGCGAATTTGCAAATACCTCGGAAAATATTCGGGATAGAAACCTGAAATGTTCACTATACGTTTTTTTCAGATTCTACTCTATATACTGTTAAAATTTCAGTCAGATTAGTTACGTATGGTGGACGTGTATAGCCGACAAACCTACATACATACACTGACTTTTATATATATAGGAATAACCCAGCTTCGCCCGTGTTCTCCCCGAGTAAATTTTGCTCACTGAATAAAATGCTTCAACAAATATCATTGTTTCTTATTAACCCTCTAAAGTAAAATGATTTTTAAAAATTAAAATTTGAAATGAACACAAAAAAGTACAGTGGACCCTCGGTTTGCGAGCATAATCCGTTCCAGAGCCATGCTCGTACTCCAAAACGCTCGTAGTGCGAAACTAATTTCTTATTTTTAATAATTGAAACTCGGGCAATTCTTCTTGCTACGAACAATTGCGCAGTTTCCCACATTTTACATATTTCCCGAATCTGATCTGAAGGGAGGGATCCCAGTGAATTTTCATCCATCACGATTACGGGCAACCATCACGAGTTGCTCGTAATGCGAAATTTCACTCGTAATCCGAGGTAAAATTTTTCAAAAAATTTTGCTCGTACTGCGAAAAGCTCGTACTCCAAGGTCCTCGTAAACCGAGGGTCCACTGTATCATGATTTATTTATTGTTACAAAAGCACGACGTCCAAAGGACTATTGTGCTGTGCTAGTATTATTTACATATATATGATTAAATATTTACACGATGGATTAGTATTGTTTTGTAAATTATTGTACAAATAGTTCTAAACTTAACAAAGTTCTCATAAGAGATAGAGTATATACACAAATAGAATTTGGTAATGTTTCAAAGTATCTACATACAATTTGATTAGTCAGAGGGCAAGTTAAAAGAAGATGCTCTGGTGATTCAACATCAAAGCGGCATTCACATGTTGGATCATTGATAGCATTCAGTTTGAATAGGAAACTTAAGAAGGGTCCTTTGCCTGTTAAGAATAAAGTAGTGAATTTATCAGAAGAAATGAAATTTGGGACAGCAATTGGAAAGAATTTATTGAAAAGTTCATTAGATTGAGAAAGATAAAACTTAAATTTTTGATCCAGATAGAGTTTATTTAATTCTTTTTGAAGGGTTTTTTTTTTTAGTGTTTGATCTGTGAGAGAATTTTTTTGTCATATTATACTTTGTTTGTGATAATCGGACAGTAAAGGAGTTTTCGCTAGTATATGTGTGATGTAAGAAGATGAAGTCCTATAAGCATTAATGCATCTAATAAGAATTTGATATTGTATAGAGAATTCAACTTAGATATTTTTTCTGCAGTGATAAAAAGAAACCAAATATTTGATGCATAGCTTATTGTAGAGCGTATCATAGCTTTTTATATAAGATCAATCTACGCCGAGTATCAATGCCCCAAGTACGTGCACATAATGAGAATAATACGAGGGTGAGTAGAAAAGTAAGGTCTCCTATTTTTTTTTCATAGAAAAACACATTTAATCACAACTTTTTATACATCATTGGAAAGGTTGGACACTTTGCTATTTTTCTACATAGTTGCCTTGATGCTCAATCACTTTTTTCATCTTGTCAACCAACTTTGTAATTCCGGTGTTGTACCACTCTCCCGCCGCCTCTTTGAGCCACTTGTCGACCCACCTGGCGGACACCTTTCTGTAGCCGAGGGTCTCAGACACAATCTTGTGCACGGAGAAGTGGCTGCAATCTTCATTCAGGCCATCCTCGATCTCTTCAAGGGTTATCCGCCGGTTTGCGCGCACCATTTCGTCGATTCGAGCCACGGTTGATTCCGGCAAACTCGGCCGCCCAGACCGCTGTTCATCGTGGACGTTTATCCGCCCCTCGTTAAACTCCCGGCACCATTTCCGCACATTTTTGATGTCCATGCACGTCTCACCATACACTTCCACTAACTGACAGTTACTGAGACCCTCGGCTACAGAAAGGTGTCCGCCAGGTGGGTCGACAAGTGGCTCAAAGAGGCGGCGGGAGAGTGGTACAACACCGGAATTACAAAGTTGGTTGACAGGATGAAAAAAGTGATTGAGCATCAAGGCGACTATGTAGAAAATAGCAAAGTGCCCAACCTTTCCAATGATGTATAAAAAGTTGTGATTAAATGTGTTTTTCTATGAAAAAAAAAAAAATAGGAGACCTTACTTTTCTACTCACCCTCGTATATTCTTAAGTTTCGTAGCTTTCATAATTATATTGTCAACATGTGTTCCAAAATTAATCTTATTCCTTCGACTATGATTTTTAAAAATAACTCCCAAAATTTTAACAGTTTCTGATGGTCGAATATATAATCATATTTATTGGAATATTCATGAACAACTAATTAGAGTGATTATGTTTTATAATTATAATAAGTTTTTAAAGCAAAATTCACATTCACTAGGGGCGAAGCTGGATCATGTAGAGAGAGTCATTATATAATAATTATCGTGATTTTACCACTTCAAAATATGAAAAATGGTTTGTTTATTGTCTGTTAACTTTCTTGTAATATTTTATATATTAAGCCATATAATAAGCTAACTACATGAAAATTTTCTCAATGGTTTTCTTGAAGTAACAAATATCAATTTACCTTTAAAAGAATAGATTCAGTATAGTATGAGCTCCTAATTAACCCTGTCTCTCAGGGTCAAGTCGGCGTAATCTTAGATTGATATCCTCTTCATTTTGAAGAATTTCTTGTATACGTGTGTTTTTAGTTGGATTAGATTAATTTTCAAGTTGTGAAGATATAATTTCTTAACGTAAATTTGGTACATCTCTTCTATATCGGGTTGGTTTAAGTCCTCCTTCATTATCTTGTTTGATAGGTTGGATAGAACTCCTAAAACTTCTCCAATAGCAGATTCTCATGCATGTGTTTATTATATTTAGGTCTATGGTTGTAATATATTTGCACAAAACTAGGAGTGCGTATGTTATTATCGGGAGAATATAACTTCTGTATAGAGTAAACTTTTGTTTTGTAGATAATTTGCTTCTATAGTTAAATAGACTTGATAGTGTTATTTTTGCGAACTTTGCTTTCCTTTCTGGTATTTTTGACATGCATGTTGAATTTCCACCTGGAATCCAAAGGTAACTCCAAGATATTTAACATGGCCAATCCAGTTAAAAGGGCTCTGGTTTACCTTTAGGATGGATTGTGGCTTGAATTTTTTATTGTCTCGTGGAGGAAAAATTATAGCCTGTGTCTTTTTTTTTTTTTTTTTGATGTCTTACATTTCCAAACATTGCACCATTTTATTATAACTTTTATGTAATTTTGTAGTTGTGTAGTTAGTATTCCTATTTATGTGGAGTTTGTTAGTATTGCTGCGCGGTCTGCCAAAAGCTTTGTTTGGCATTTTGGATGTAGAGGGAAATGTTGATTAGTATGGTCCCCAAGTGTGCGTCGGGGGACTCCAATCTGGGTTGGCTTTGCCATGGTTTTAAAATCCCCTTATTTAATGGGAAAGGTCCTGTCCTGGAGGTATTTCTCAAAAATTCTACAAAATCACTTGTAAATGGATTTTTGTTATTTTTGTTATCAAGCCATCATGCCATACTCTATCAAAGGCTTTGGCAAAGTCTAGAAAAACAGCACTTACTGCCTCCTTGTGGGACTTTCTTATTTGGATGTAGTCTATTACTGTGATTAGCTGGTGGGTTGTGGAGTGTCCTTTTCTGAATCCAAATTGTTGAGGAATGATAAAGTTAATAGAATCCATGTATGCCTGCAATCTGCGAAGTACAATCCTCTCGTATATCTTACCGAGAAAAGGCCGATTGGTCTGAGATCTTCTTGTGATTTGGGATTGTTTCTTTTTAGGTGGTGCCTTTTAAAACGAGTATTTTTAATTCTAATTTTTATATCCGAGAGAGAGAGAGAATTAAATATAATTCATAAAGAATATAATTTATCTGAAACCTATTTTCATTCGCTATATACAGACTGTACTCAAATCTCTACTCTCGAAAAAAAATCCAATCGGACAAAACCCGGGCATTGCTCGAAGTCATTCGTCTAGTTCAGTGGTCGGCAACCTTTTGATTCGGAATAGCCAAAAATTACAATTTACAAAACTTCAAAGAGCCACAATTTTTTTTTTCTGGCCAACAATAAGTAGTATTTGCACATAAATGTTTCGATAAAAATATAATCTACTAGCAGAATGACCCGGGCAATGCCCGGGTTTTACCCGAATAAATGTTTTTATTCAAATACTATTCGTTACAATTATAAATTGGCGCCGTGGATGTCACTCTTGTGAAACGTCCCGCTCCAAATTTTGTGTCTGAGAATAGATATTTTTATAGAAAGATGATCTGGCTTTTGTTTTCTGCTCGAATGAATGTTTTTCTGTTAGAATTTTGTTCCTGCGTACAAAATAATGAACTGGTTTCACCCGTGGTCTCTGCTTTTTGGAATTTTTCCCGATATAATTTTGTATCTGTTAATCAAACATGATACAGCAATATCGTCATCATCATTTTCTGACTAAAAATATATAGTTTTAATAATTGATTTATATATATTTTTTAAAAATAGCCTATCGTCTTCCCCGTATTTTTTTACCTATGTATGGAAATTTTTGTTTGAATTAGTGAACTACTGCGAATTTGTATACCGGACATACATACAAACATTCATTTATATATACAGATTATAGATATAGATTTAGATATAGATTTTATATAGATATACAGAATATAGATTTATTCACACACATACATAAGAAAAATACCATTTATATCATATATAGTATCTTATTTGAAAAAAATGTATAATATATTTTGAAAATATAATACTTATTATATGTTACATACCCATTTACTTCGTTTCTTTATATTAATAATATAAATATACATACATAACTTTGTTTTCAAAAAGTAAAAATAAATATCAGGTAAAAAGTTTATTTCAATTTTAAATTTGCAAGCTTTCGAACAAATATACTGCTCTTCAACGGGCTGATATTCTCTATGTACAATCTCTAAATGATATTTATACAAAATAATTGTTTTGTCTGAATATCATTAAGAGATTGTACATAGAGTATCAGCCTGTTGAAGAGCAGTATATTTGTTCGAAAGCTTGCAAATTTAAAATTAAAATAAACTTTTTATCAGATTTCTGGGTAACTATTTTATTTAACAATTGCAGAATACACGCTATATCCACAAATCGGATATTTGCGTGTGAAATATATACATTTGAATGAAATAATAAGTAGTTTAAAGGGATATATACATATTTACATATCAGTATGATTACATTATTAGTCAGTTATTTAGTTAAGTACATTCTGCAGAATTTGTTGAAACTTTGGTGTATGTCCTTAGAGTAGACCAGATATTGTAACTATTGCTCACATACCTAACTTTGAGAAGATAATTCGCTTCTCACTCTTTCACTTAAAACAACAAACTATACGTCACAGCCAGAACACTGGTGAAGACACCAAATTGTCTTGTGTCGAATTAAAACCTACTTAGAAACATCAGACGAGAGACGGACTGACGACACGGTGAGTACAGATGGCTGAGAGATGGTGCCTAGTCCTCGGTAATCAATTCAAAACGATTTTTAAATGTTTTTATAAAATAAATAATATTTGCGTATAGAACTAAAGAGCCGTAGCTTTACATCCAAAGAGCAACAGCTTCACATCCAAAGAGCCGCATGTGGCTCGCAAGCTGCAGTTTACCGACCCCTTGTCTAGCTGAACATATGTGTGATGATATTGCTTTTATCTGCGACAATTCAGCCTAAAATCTAACGTAAATTCGTTATCTCAGCATATCTCTAGATTTGCTTTTTTTCCCCTCTACAATACTGATGTTACTATGATATAAGGGACCTTGTAATTGAGTTCACTGTTTGTACTTGATTAAACATTTTTATATAAAATATTCTTGCATATTTTCTTATTTATTATGAAATAATTATTAAATTGTAACACAAATATATGTAATTAATTAAATTTAAAAAAAAAACATTTTTTGAAGGTCTCGTTGAGTTTAATGACAGAGTAAAAAACTTTTATCGCCAAATGTTATATACCTATTCTTTTTAATATAATTTTGTTTTTTTACCCGTACGCTTTTTGAAGGAAATTTTTAAGAATTTAATATCAAGTTAATAAATTCGAATAAAAAGGAAAGATGGAAAAAGCAGAAGACAAGGTAAGTTTGATGAATTAATATTTGAGACATCTTTATCACCTTGATTTAAATGACTATCTATTCATTTAAAAAGTTAAAAATAGTAGATATGTTTATAAAGAGAGAGAGAGAAAGAAGAATTTTCAAAATATTTTGAGGAATTGCTTTTTCTCTTTAAAAAATGACAAAAATGAACCTCAAACTATTTTTAGATTTTCTTTATTTCTACGATTAATATTTCAAATTTTCAAAATAATGTTTCCCAAATAAATATGCAAAATGTTCCAAATACTGTGATACCTCTGATTGAGACCATAATTCGTTTTAGAAACAAATTCTTAATCCAAAAAATGGTTCAACTTTCTGCACAAAGAGATTTCCATTAGAAATAATTAAAACATATAATTCATTCCACAATTCTCAAAATGTATTCATATAAAATTCTAAGATTGAAAATTTTCGTATACAAAATATATTGTATAATACATTAATTAAACTGCACTTTACATCAAGTTAAGGTTGCTGTTGATAGTAGGGTGAGATGAGAATGGTTATTTTATAAAAAGTGTTTGCCAATTTTATCGTGTGACCAGTCCAATGACTTTTGCTCTTCTACCTAATTTTTGAGGATTTCACAGAAATGTGACAATGTCATTCAACCTATCTGTCGTTCACAAAGTTAGAAAATATTCAGGTTGTTTTTCTTTTCTACGAAATCTTGTAGTTTTCCACATTTTGCACATCTACCGAATCCATTTGAAATGAGAATTCCAATATTTAGTATCGTCCACTATATATGTTCGTATAGTGTTGGTTGTGTGTCAATTATTTACTATTTTTATATAAAGTGTTATCTAAGATTGAGTAATATGTTATCCCTTATCTCATAGTAACTTCGGTATTGTAAAATTAAAAAAAAGCAAATCTAGAGATATGCTGAGATAACGAATTTACGTTAGCTTTTAGGCTGAATTGTCGCAGATAAAAGCAAATCCTAAACGTTGCTGAATTCTTTAATTAGACTCAAAATTAATTTTATTTGACGTGACTAAACGTATTTTTCCATAGAGGAAATTTCAACATTGTTTATAAAGTTGTCACTTATACTAGGTTTATGGTAACCACCAGCTTTCTTTTGCTTACGCAATCTTGGTTGTTGTCTTATTCGTCTGAGATTTTAATTCTCTAAAAAAAAAAATCATAGACTCACACTCTTACTATTTTGATTATTCATGTTACTATTTGAGTTTGAAACGTTTTAAAATGCTATTTTATTTGTTTTAATACTTCGTGTGCTACAAAGAAAACATTTGTAAATGGCGCATAGCAAGTAAATATATTACATTTAATATATATTTTTTCTCTTTTTCGGTATACTAAAAATGTATCAAAGAAACTTTAACCATTATGACTTAGGAAGTTAAATAAAATTTTTGCTGTGTAATTTTAAACGCTAAATCACGAGTATTAGATAATTTATATGCATTTTAATATTTAAAAGTTAGGCAAAAAGCACAAGAATTATTTTACACAGTATATTCCAATTAATTGGAACTCTTTATCAAAACAGCTCTGCCTTTTTTTATACAAATTTGAAAATGTAAATTTATAAATTTAAAATGGAACATATCAGCAATAATTTTCCAATATGTTTCAAATGGTTAATTCCAGTAGAAAAGCGGTCTCTATAAAGAGCAACACCAATTTCCAGAGAAGAGTTTCCTTTAGAGAGAGGTATCCTCTTACCGGAGAGTTAATTGATAGGTAATTTTGTTGATAACTATTTAGATGTTCAACTCATGTAGGTTTAACTGTATTATCCAATTAACCGTAATTACTGACAATTATTTGAATTATTCGAGTTTTTATCATTATATACTTATCCAAGTTTACATAATTATAAGGATTTTACATCTGATTATTTTCTATTAGTTATCATCATGTGAAAACATTTACTAGGTTCTGAAAGCCTCTTGTCTTGTTGCCAGTCATTGTTTGTGTTGGATTTTCAAGATAAAACCTAGAGAGCCTTTTAATTTATCATTTAGATGATATTTCAATTCAGAACTCGGTCATGTTTTAAAAAAAAAACAAGAGTTTGTATCACCCTACCTTGAATTAAAAGTGAGGGGTTAAAAAGGTCAAACCCTTCAAATATAGACTTGAGAAATCAGTCTTAACGTCAACAAAGTCATCCGTTTTAAAATTAAAGCCCAATTATAAAGTGATTTTTTTAAATGTATTAATAATAATACTGTATATATATATATAGAACCTATCTTTTAAAGACAACCTTCAGTTGTAAAACCCAAGTGTCTTTTGGAGAGAGGTGTCCTTTTACCGGAAAGCACAGCTAATGGTAAAAATGGAAATTTGAGGTTAAATTGGCCTCTATTGAGATGCGTCCTCTATCAGGGAGGTTCTACTGTATCTATCAAATATGCAAGTTAATTATACTATTTTTATAACTTTCGTTATTTACGGCTTCATTAAGAAGGAAAAAGTGCTAACAATCGTAAACTGGGGCCATTTTATCATAAAAAGAAGTGCTTTGCTATTTGTTTTTGAAATTTATTTTGCAAGTGTCATTTTACCGCAAATTTAAAACAAGGCATTACAAGTTTTTCCTGAGTTGAGATAAAGGAAGTTAATACGAAGACCAACGGGTTGTCTAGAGGATTCTTTGTCGCTAGGGAAGCCTCTTCGACTATATACACAGCCTTTTTCAGAATTATAAAAGTTTATTTTCCTTAAGTATCTTCTTTTTTTTTTTTTAATCTGGAATTCAAACTTTCAAGCATTATTGCTAACTTGGACTGTTTTCATGTTTACACGCGTAGCGTGAGTATTTACAGCTTACATTCATTTAGTTCTATTCAAGAAATAGTCGATAATTCTGTAGAAGGACGATTTTATCTTCATAAAATAACCCCATTGTCAAAAAAAATAACTTTTTAATAAAGTCATCACCATTTTTACCTTAAATTATATATATATATGACATACCTTTTCCTCCTTTACTCTTCCTAGATTAGTTAGTGTTAACCATTGAGGGATGTTAATAAAAATGGTTCAAAATCTCGACTAAATGGCTAAATTAGTGGTTTATGGTCAGAATGCTAAAATGAAGGTCTGTAGCAGGTAGATCCGAGGGAATCGACGCAGTTTGTCATCACCATGAGCAGCCTTGAGGTTGAGCCTTTGATCAGAAGTAAGTTATCATCTATATATATATATCCCTATGTTATACATATGTACATTAAAAACTCACTAAAACGAACCTTTCCTTATAAATGAGCCAAAAAAAAATACAATTCCATATCAATAAAATATTAGGGTTTTAAACAAACAACTCCTATTACGAACATCCTTTTATTTATCAAAATTTCGAATTAAAAGGGCTATTGTGGAAAAAAGGATACATCCAAATTGACTTGTTATATTAACGTTTTACTGAACTCTCCTTTTTACATAACAAAAAAAAAAAGAATTCTAAAAAAAAATCATAATAAAATTTGGTTTGTTTAAAATATAAATAATTTCATCAATACTTGAGATATTTTTATATTCTCTCTATAAGCTGGTTTCCGTGATGTTTCTACTGTAATTAGTTTATCTCAAATATATCACTTGAGAGTGTTGAAATACATTCATGTGTGAAGCATGACCTAATAGAGTGGGGGGATGTTGCGCAGTGAGCAGTGATCTGAAAGAATCTTGCAAGGCTCTCAATCTCAATTCTAAGGGACCTGCCAGAATGCCCCTGAAGAGAATGCGGATCACCACCCGTAAAGCTCCTAACGGTGAAGGTTCCAAGACCTGGGACCGTTTCCAGATGATCATCCACAAGTGGGTCATCAAGATCTCCGAAGGCAGCAGTGAGGAAGTTAAGAAAGCCATGAACATCACTCTCGACCCTCGAGTCAGCATTAGCATCTGTGTCAGAACTCCTCAATAAAGTCATACTTGTAAATATATATATATTTCAAAACAATAAATGCTACCTATATCATTTTAAAATACCTCTTTATCGCGAATTTTTATGTTCGGATTTATTTTTTGCAGTTAATACGAATATATATTGCATTATATATTTTCATTTTACACGTCGGGGGTAGGTGGAAGGCTGGTCTAAACCGTTGGTTTTCGACCACTACGATTCGGGTTTCATTTCCGCATCGGGCACTTTTTTCTGTTAAAAAAAAAAAGCTCAATGGCCCCCGATTCTTGCAAAAGTTCAACCCAACCAGCGATTGCAAGTAATCAAACGGTGCACATTTGTAAGTGCAAAGTCGAACTGCTTTTCACATGTGTAGATATGTGGTGCACTTACAGTAAAAACAGTCGTCAACCTCTACCCACCATAATTATCATGGCCTGTACCACGTGTGATCAGCAAAACAGAATCTACACGTCAATAGCATTCTATCGTCAAATTACAACGTAAGAAATATATTAAGCCCCGAATGTTTCTTTTACCAATAGAACTAACTCTCTATTGTCCTTACACTGCTTATTATATTCATAGTTTTCTAAAGTACCATACCTAAGAATTATTCCTTCATTGTCTCATAAACAGAATCCTTCAATTTGTCTTAAAAGTGTTCTGGTTGATTTGGCGAAACCGCTGGTTCACCACTGATGAGTCAAGCCATTTCATTATTTTTCATCGCATTAATGAGTAAAAAGTTTGTTTTACTGGTGAAAGAAACATTCATGCTTAATATTTTTATTTGAAACTACTCCCAAGACTTAGTAACTTTGGTTTCTCCTGGATGTATCCTCTCTTTGGAGGTTTTTTCAAGTCCTTAATTCTACAAAGATGGTCAGTCATGGAAGTTTTAATGTGATTGCATTTTGTGGTAAACAATTATTCTAAAACATTTCATGAGAGACCATCTAAATCATGATTAAACCTGGTATCTCCTGGATATGACCTATCATTGGAGGTTTGCTTTCTTTAATTCCTCTTTAATTCACGCAAAGAATTCATAGAAGGTTTTAATGGCTTGCATTTTGTGGCAAACAATTATTCTAAAACTTTCCATGAGAGAACACCTGATTCATGATTAAACCTGGTATCTCCTGGATGTGGCCTCTCATTGGAGGTTTGTTTTATTTAAGTTCTCTTTGAATCACACAAAGAAGTCGAGGAAGTTTGTAATATTCTTACATTTATGATAAACATAGATCCTAAAACATTCCATGAGAGACCATCTAAATCATGACTTAACCTGGTATCGGAAACTGTCGTGTCAGTCTTTCACTAAAACAATGGTCTCTGATGAGACAACCTCCTGAAAAGACCTGGGTTTAGCCATGTTTTAGGTGGTCTCTCAAGGAATAAAATTACTGCATGAGATATAGAGGGTTATATTTATTAGATGAACCAAGGCAATGTCTTACCGCCACACTTTAGATCGATTGCTTTGAATCAACTTTATAAAAGAGTTACACCAGGTTTAAAATTCATGCATACAAAAAGCCATTATAAGACATCTTAATTTTACATAATTTTTTCCTTGGGATATTTAGAAATAAAGAGATCAAAATAAGTTTTGATAAATTTATTTGTTTATACATATAACTGTGGATATTATTTAGTTATTTAGCCCAGGTTCTTTCCTGGAGCCACGTACAAAAGTCGCCAACTACCCGGGCTGTCATTCTCACCTAAGTCTTCATGGTTTTATTCACAATGTCAGTGGAAGTCCAATTCATGAGGTGGCGCCAGGCAGATTTATTTCTTGGGAGATTTTCTAGGGATGCTGTACTTAGGTTGGTGATCCCTAAGAAGGTGATCGTCAGGAATATTAGCCATTGGAAGGTTGCGCAGGTGAAGAGAAGTTCCACAGTTTGGTCTTCATCTTGGCAATGGGGAAAATTTGAGTCTTCTTTCAATACCTTTGCAAAGTCTTTCTGAATACAACCGTGGCTAGTATATAGCTGAATAAAGGTGGATTTAAGTAAACGCAATTCACTTATCAATATTATATACAGTATATCCTCCATGAGAGGACACTCGTGCTAGAGGACACCTCTCTACAAAGGACAGTTTTCATTTGCAAATTACTATTTAGTATATCTCCGGTAAAAGGACTCCTCTCCCTAAATGACACTTTGATTCTGCAATTAGATGTCCTTTACAGGGAGGTTCTACTGTATATATATTTATCAAGCTAAACATAAAACAGGCCATGATAACTGTAATAGATACACAATTTATGACATTTCTACTGTGAAATAGGTCACATGTCTACACAAGTAGAACCTGTTCGACTCTACACATGGTGATTAAAAAGCCCCATTTGACTACTTGCTCAAATTGTTGAGGTTGAACTTTTACAAGAATCGAAAAAACAATTAATAGGTAATTATTGTCTTTCAAAATTCAAGGGTTTTTGAATTCGAAAAATAATTTTAAAAAGCCATGATAAATTAAGATAAAAAAAACTGTTTTTAACGATGTGTAAGCGTATTTAAAGATAATATATTTTAGCATAATGTTATTTAATTAATCACACAGTATCAATTCGTATCTTTGGTCGCAGCATCTTTCTCTCGTTGCCTCTCTGTTCTCGAAATATACTCATGGACAACACATAAGGAATTTGTACATTTTAGCATGTATTGGATACATGGATTATATTTAATGGATTCACATAATAACTCTGAAATGTATTTATACACAGTTACCTTTATTGAAGAAACACGAGATAACCAAGTATGACCAAAATTGCCTCTGTCTTCTTCAGAAAAACAGACAACTGGTGACATCCAAGACATTCTACTTCCTTAAGTTTTGTCCATGAGTGTAAATTTCTGTGTCATCTAAACATTTGTCTTCCCTCATTTTCATACGTGATATTTTGTTGGGAATGCTGGGTAGAATAGGGAATATAAACTGAAGATCGCGCCGAAAATAATTCGTGGCCATGGGTGCTATGCACAAAATTTTCTGCGAATGACTCCAGATTACCTTCAAAAATGACCATGTCCCTTTAGACGCTATAATAATGAATACGTCCTTCACGCTGCATGAAAAAGGAACTAAAGCACAACGGACCATTTTCAAGACGCCGAGGGAAAACATAACCGAAATACACAATATATATTCACGTTGGTAGCAACACAATTTACAAGCTACAGCTTCCATATATATAGTCATAGCTTCCATAGAGAAGGAACTAAAATGGCAAAATATTTCAAAATTAATTAGCAGATTTTTATTTTACAACTTTTTTGACTCAGCAAATACAGTTAAACCTGTCTATAGCATCCCCTCTAAATAGCGCCTTCCTCTCTATAGCGCCCGATTTTAAACATTAAAATGTAAACATTTTACATTAAAATTGACCTGTCTATAGCACCCCCCTTTCTACAGCACCCTATTTTGGTGAGTCCCAAGAGGGGGGCGCTATAGACAGGTTTAACTTATATCTCTGACTGACTTCATGTAAACAAGTTTTTCATTGTTTGGTTCGAAATAAATTACGGTGTCATTTAGTTTGCCCTGCCTTATTTTTCAACGCGAAAATATGAAAATTTGTTTTGAGCGCTATCACATTTTATTGATAAACCCGAGTTCAAAATGCCACATATAAAAAAATGTCATTATATAAAAAAAGAGAAGGTTACCGGAGCATTAAAAAAATGTTGCTGAGTTTCACCATATAACTTTATTTATAAAGAGCAGTTATGATACAAAAGATCTGAGAGGTAATCATAAAACAGCGAGACACACACAAAGTACCTATTAATTTACTTTTTTTTTTGCTTATCCCTTGTACTCGTGGTACAGGCCATGATGATCATGGTGGGTAGAAGTAGGCGACTGCTTTTACTGTAAGTGCACCACATGTCTACACATGTGAAAATCAGTTCGACTTTGCACTTACAAATGTGCCAGAAACCCGTTTGGTCACTTGCACTCGCTGGTGGGGCTGGAATTTTGCAAGAATCGAGGACCATAGGATCATTTTTTTTATTTTATCATAAAAAAGTGATCAATGCGGGAATCGAACCCGGGTCGTAGCGGTCGAAAAACAACGGTTTAGACCTTCCTTCCACCGACCCCCGGTGTTAATAATTTACTGAAATAACATTAACTCACGATGGTATATATCAATAAGTTCCTTTTTTTTAAGATAGATGGCGTTGTTAAAGCAAATTGTTATCATCACCATGAGTTGGCTTTAATTAAAAATAAAGGGCGCGCTAAATATTTGCAATAAAATTCTCGGGATTGTTCTGCTTTGGCAGCCATTTTTCAATAAGTTCTCCCACGCGTTGTTTAGGCCAAGATGGAGAAAGTGCAGTATCGTTCAATTGATTCTATTTGTGTTTTTGGATGGGATAGGGTTAAAAAAAAACATAGTTGAATTTCGATAAGGCACAAATTGGATTATATATATATATAAAATTGAATGTCTGTCTGTCTGTACTCTATAGATTCAAAAACCATACATCCAATCGCCGTGAAATTTTGGGATATTATTAGGTATATCACCGGGAAGGTTTTTGAAAAATAATTTCATGAATATCTTGAATATCCTTAGAGTTATTTGCAGATTTGTATATTTAACTCGCAAGCAGAGCCCCATTGTGACGATGATAACAAGTTTTCTTATCACTAAGTTTGTTATCTTAAATATTATTTATCAAAAGTAAGATTATCTCAGGATGACACGGCACACAGGGACCGGGAAAAAATGTTCACTTTATCGAGAGATTCAAATTTACGAGTTTCAAATTATCAAAATATATATATTTTTTTTATATAAGTTTTTAGAGAATTGTTTTAACAAATGTTCGCTAGACAAACCTTTACTCGGGTAAAACCACGGGCGAAGCCGGGTACGTCCGCTAGTAGATTATAAACACAAGGGAATAAGACTAAATCCAAAAAATAATAAAGAATGTGTGAATAGTGACGTGTCTGAAGATGGTAACAACGCTGTTACCGAAACGTCACACGCTATTTATTTATTTGGATTTGGTCTTATTACCTTGTGTTTATATTTGAATTTCGTTTATGGGAGCCCTTCTCCATCCATAACTACAGACCATTGTTAGTTTAATGAATTTAAAAAGAGATCGAACATCAATATTTGATGAGGATCACCCAATACGCTCGGAAGATAGGAATCCTGAAGAGATGATAGAAAGAGTCCACGACTATATTCTCTCAGATCGACAAAGTACGTCATGTAGCAGAGGCTTCAGATGTGTCAACAGGAATGGTATCTAATATTTGAGACATGAAAGATGAAAAGGTCATCGGTCGGTGCCACGATTGCTCACTATGGACAACAATCAGACTACCAACTTTAAATCAGTGGTTGGAGCAATTTAAGTGAGATCCAAAGAATACTTTTTCGTTGAATTGTGCCCATCGGGGAGACCTCAATTCATTATTATAACCCGGGAACCAAGCAGCAATAAATGAAATGGGATTTTTCTGGCAAATCAAGCCTAAAGAAGGCGAAGATGGTCCTATCTGCTGTAACAGTTATAACGATGATGTTTTGAGATACAAAGAGCGTTCTACATTCTCCAGTTTATTATTAGAATGCTTCGACGATAAATTGAACATGACATGGCTCTATTTGTCGAAAAAAAGTGATTTTTCACCTTAACAACGCACATGCAAATTCATCCTTCGCAGTTAAACGGTATGAATTGCGATATAAATGGCTGATGCGCCCCCATATTCTCCCGAACTGGCCTCCTGTGTGGATTGTTCCCAAACACGAAGAAACGACTACAAGGAAAGAAATTTGGTTCAAAATCTCAGAGACGTCATAAAAATTCTAAGCACACCAAGAACTCTTTAATTTTAATGAAGAACGTAAAGAGAAATGATGATATAGCGCTTCACTGAAGCAAAATGGAAGTTTTAGCAGTAAGCGCTTGCTATGTCCATTCATTATTATATCAAATCATACCACTGCTATAAAGTTATATCTGATATATACATACCATTATAGCAATCAATTTACGGAATTCCTATATGAAAGAAGAAACTAGAATGAGACCAAATCAACGAACTGATAAACCTAGACAATTGACAATTAAAATAATTTTATTGACATCTCGTCAATACATGCAAAGTGCACAGTCTGCACTATCTAAAAATATATATAATTATATATATGCATCATACTATGTACAATGAATATGGCGCTTCTGCCAGCGCTGCAGAGTTTGGTGGAGAATCGCCAGTGGGTCTCCAGCGACACCACGCATTTCGCGATCTACGAAGAATACGTAGATCGCGTACTTCGCCGCTGAGGAGATGGTGATGGCCTGGTCCTCGAGACCAACTGGAAAGATCCAGGACTGCAGGTCCGGCCGATGATGGAGAACACCTCTCGGATTACAGGGCGAACGGCGCTGCAGGACCAGTAGCGGTGGGCCAGCGATAGGTCGATTGAGTCGCAGGCGACAAACCTAGAAGAAACAAGAGAGTTGGATGCAGGTAGAACAAGATGAAAAGGTAGGTCACCATATTCTAGTTTTGTGAAAGAAATAATTAACACACACTAACTACTATTTAATAATATCAAAAAATGCGAGAATATAAGTTTCTTGCACAATTGTATTTCTCTATATTTAGTGCTAACATGCCCTTCAACAGGAGCAACTAGTAGTATAACTTATGGCTTAACTAAGGTATATATAACAACAAAAACTTTAATAAGACATTTTGGTCTTAAACCGATTCTCCGAGTAGAAGAGGGTGCATACAGGAATAGTAGTAATAGTAACAATAATATTTACAATGTATCAAATAGGGGGGAAGAAGAAAGAAAAGGCTTGACATAACCTTATATGCAAGCAATATAGAGAACAAGCAGTTCTTTTTCTTAATAAACAATAATAGTAGTATTGACAGAAATTTAGATTATAACTGGAATATACGAGGTGTGTTCAAAAGGTATCGCGACTTTTGAATTTTCGCGGGTTACGTATATTCGAATTTCGATATTTTTGTGGCTTTATGTTGGTACTCATGTCTCTCACTTATGCCGACAAGCTCGGCCATTTTGAATGTTCACTTAATTGTTGACAGCTGCTTTGCTTGCAGGTGTTTTGGATCGTCTTCGATTTTTACCTATTAAAAAAAATGGATCAAAGAACCTGTATCAAATTTTGTGTGAAAAACGAAATTAAGTGCGCGGATGCATTCCGAATGTTGATTGTGGCATACGGAGAAGCTACCTTGGACCGAAGCAACGTTTATCGGTGGTACAAAATGTTCTCAGAAGGCCGAGGAGATGTGAACGACGAAGAGCGTGCCGGACGCCCGAGCACTTCAACAGCAGACGAAAAAATTAATTAAGTGGAGAAAATGATATTAGCCAATCGTCGAATCACCGTTAGAGAAGTTGCTGAGGACCTAAACATATCGATTGGCTCGTGCCATTCGATTTTTATCAATGATTTGGGCATGAGACGGGTCGCCGCGAAATTCGTACCAAAATTGCTCAATTGCGACCAAAAACAGCATCGCATGAACATTGCTAATGAGATGTTGGACTCTGTCCGCGACGACCCAAATTTGCTCCAGAGGGTCATAACTGGTGACGAAGCGTGGGTTTATGGTTATGACGTGAACACCAAAGCTCAATCATCTCAATGGAAGCTGCCGCACGAACCAAGACCGAAAAAAGCGCGCCAAGTTCGGTCGAATGTGAAAGTTTTGCTGACAGTTTTCTTCGATTGCAGGGGCGTGGTGCATCATGAGTTCTTGCCACAGGGTAGAACGGTCAATAAGGAATATTACCTGCAAGTTATGCGCAATTTGCACATCGTTGCTTGTGCGCGACTTTTTGGCCAAAAACAACACACTAATGATGCCGCAGCCGCCGTATTCCCCAGATCTGGCCCCCTGTGACTTTTTCTTGTTCCCTAAACTGAAAAGGCCCATGAAAGGACGACGTTACGCTACGCTTGACGAGATAAAGACGGCATCGAAGGAGGAGCTGAAAAAGATTTAAAAAAAAAATGATTTTTTGAAGTGCTTCGAAAATTGGAAAATCCGTTGGCACAAGTGTATAATATCTCATGGGGATTACTTTGAAGGGAACAAAATAGGTATTCATGAATAAATAAATAATTTTTGAGAAAAAACACAAAAGTCGCGATACTTTTTGAACACACCTCTTATATGTATATGGATATATTTTTTCGGCGTGTATAGTAAGCTAGAAGGTATACTACTAATTGCTCCTGTTGAAAAGGGAATGTTAGCCCGAAAACTAGAGAAATAAAATGGTATAAGAAACTTAGCCCTTGATGATTTTGATAGTATTAAATTATAAGTCAGGGGAGTAACTTTTATGCTAACTTCTTTAGACTTCATCCTTTGTAGTAAGGTGGTGGTGGTGTCTTGTTCATGGAGCAGATCAGATCGGTCCATGCACCCTGATCACAATACCGGCCAACTGAGGTGGTGGTGGTGTCTTGTTCATGGAGCAGATCAGATCGGTCCATGCACCCTGATCACAATACCGGCCAACTGAGGTGGTGGTGGTGTCTTGTTCATGGAGCAGATCAGATCGGTCCATGCACCCTGATCACAATACCGGCCAACTGAGGTGGTGGAGGTGGTGTCTTGTCCATGGAACAGATCAGATCGGTCCATGCACCCTGATCACAATACCGGCCAACTGAAGTGGTTGTGGTGTCTTGTCCATGGAACAGATCAGATCGGTCCATGCACTCTGATCACAATACTGGCCAACTGAGGTGGTGGTGTCTTGTCCATGGAGCAGATCAGATCGGTCCATGCACCCTGATCACAATACCGGCCAACTGAAGTGGTGGTGGTGCATTGTCCGTGGAACAGATCAGATCGGTCCGTGCACCCTGATCACAATACCGGCCAACTGAGGTGGTGGTGGTGGTGTCTTGTCCATGGAACAGATCAGATCGGTCCATGCACCCTGATCACAATATCGGTCAACTGAAGTGGTGGGGGTGTCTTGTCCATGGAACAGATCAGATCGGTCCGTGCACCCAGATCACAATACCGGCCAACTGAGGTGGTGGTGGTGTCTTGTCCATGGAACAGATCAGATCGGTCCGTGCACCCTGATCACAATACCGGCCAACTGAGGTGGTGGTGGTGTCTTGTCAATGGAACAGATCAGATCGGTCCATGCACCCTGATCACAATACCGGCCAACTGAGGTGGTGATGGTGTCTTGTCCATGAAGCAGATCAGATCGGTCTATGCACCCTGATCACAATACCGGCCAACTGAGGTGGTGGTGGTGTCTTGTCCATGAAGCAGATCAGATCGGTCCATGCACCCTGATCACAATACCGGCTAACTGAGGTTGTGGTGGTGCCTTATCCATGGATCAGATCGGTCCATGCACCCTGATCACAATACCGGCTAACTGAGGTGGTGGTGGTGTCTTATCCATGGATCAGATCGGTCCATGCACCCTGATCACAATACCGGCCAACAAAGGTGCCTTGTTCGTATGGATGTCTTCTTTTGGGTTGATGTCTGTCATATAGAGGGCTGCAAGGATGGCCGGACAACCTTATATGTGGTCCTGAGTGAGTTGGGTATTTTATAGTAAGGTTACAGGTGTAAAAGAAACGGTTCGGCTTTTAAGGCCTCTTTAAAACGCTAATTTGTCTATATTTAAATGAAAATATAAATTTTTGATATATTGAAATCATGATATCCATGTTTCACTTGTTGTGAAGTGCCTTCTGTACAATATTTATTTATCTTCGTTATTTGTTTTGTTTTCTATAAGAACACGTTGTGGTTGATATGTATTATAAGATTGGTATTTTAATTATTATTATCATTTATTTTATATTTAATGATGCATTAGTAAAATAGCGATAAAACCTATGGAAAATCCAGGTTTTCTCATGGAGTAAAAAAAATCATGATAAAAAATCCTAAATACTTAAGTAGCCATGTGGTCTGATAGAATCAGAGTTACCAATTCGAAAATTTTGAATTCGATTTTGATGAATCTAGAAAATTCGATAATGCTATTTTTCTATATATAGCTTTTATAGTTTATTACATTCATAAAGTCTCTTATTCAAAAAATAAAAAATAAAAATGAGTGAAATATTGTGTAAATCTTGTGACATTGTTATCGTTCTCAACATGTGATGAATCAAAATCAATAATAATCCAAGGTTTTTGCGTCCGTGTTTTAGAACTTAAAGCCTTGTATTTTAACAAGCGCAGCCTTTTTCTACGGCATCAAAATAAGGAACTTGAATATTTTAATACCTTGTCAACATACACACAAGGTAAGTTTGACTTTCAAATTTGTATTTTCATCCTAAAATTGCGATATATTTACCAGAAAGATATAGAATATTTTATTTGTATTTTTTTCTGTTGCTTTTTGTTCTCAATATATAAATTCTGTATTATTATACATTTCCCTGCATTATTTAAATGTTCCCCAACTGTAAACAAATATAAAATCCAAAAATAATGAGTTCAAATTTTTAGCATTTCTATAAAGATATATGATTTATTATTTTATAGAAATTTTTAAAAATTATTCATCTTTTTAAATGAATAAATGCGAAAGAGTTATTTAAACAATTGACATTTAATAATTATTTTATTTTCTTTATCCCCTTCTATCCTCTATTAAAACTCAATTCTAAACAAACATTCTAGCAATAAAATTCGATTTAGAAAATATTTGCATTATCGGTCAAAAATAATAAAACTTTTTTTTTTTAATTCCTAGTTGTTTTTTTTTTTCTAAAATATATTCGTATAATATTAGGATATATATATATAGATTTTGCATATGAAAATATATCATTATATTTAAATATAACGAACACGTATATATTTGATTTGTCGTGTTATTAGAAAAGTAATAATAATAATATTAATCAAAATGTTTTACCGTTGAATAATTTGTATATCGAATTTTCTTTTTGAGTTTTTTTCATTTTTTCAAACAGAAAAATTTGAGTATTTTTGACATGACTTTGTATAAACGTCCAAAAGCATATTAAGTAATTTCTTACTAAGATTTTGGAAAATATATATATATTTACATTTGTTTAATATATTGATTCAAATATCATATATTCTATTCAAATTTATTTTTTAGCATTTTGTTGAGTCCTGCGCCTATATCTTGTGATAACCAATTCCGAAGTCCGGGTAGAAGGCGACTTTTATGCGCTATAGAAACCTGGTTTAACAAAATAATATTACTTAAAATTAAAGATACTTCGGCTAATAAACCTCTTAAAAGATTTACTGGCCGAAGTATCTTCAATTTTAAGAACTATGAATACCGGTCAGTCAGCCTCTATCTTTAGGAAAATAATAGTAAATATGAAATATATATAATATTTAATATAATATTCCCATCCCTGGACACTTATTTTTCCGTTCATCATTACTCTTCATAATTCACCCTTTCATACCTCATCCAAAAAGGTAAGAAATAGTCAATATTTCACCTTTAAATAAAATTTTGATTTTTCATTGAAAAGAAACTCATGCGGTGTAACTTCAAGTGTCGTTTTGCAATCACAGGCCGCAGTGTATTATATTATATATGAAATATATATAATATATTTAATCGGCTTTTAGTTTATATTTATTCCGAAAGAGGGCGTTTCTATCATCAAACGTTCAGTTGTATTTCATGAAATGTTTTATTGTCTTCCCCTATTCCAAAATAACTTAATTAGGTACCGTTCAAAAAGAGTTAACCTAGCTTATGTTATTTACACTGAATAATATATGAACAGATTCTTCACATATAAAAAAAAGCGTCCAATGCGGGACTCGATTCCGGTTCATGGCTGTCGGAAATTGACGGCCATTGTCTTCAAAGAAGAAAAAAGGCTTATCTGAAAAATATTAGGAGCTTAGAACGCCAGCTCTACTTTTCTTCTTCTTTCTTATCTCCACTCAATCATATTAGGGTATCAAACTTGTAGAGCCTTTTGATGGTGTCTGTTGACAACCATCATGACTGGGTGAAGTAGAATGCGTCTGCCTTTGTCATTAAGACTGGGAACACTACTCAGTGGCAACTGAGTCCTGGCTCCAAAAGAAATGGTCGCTTCTGACATGAGGAACAGACGTCATGTGCAGCCGCTCCTAACATGGAGTACAAACGCTGCTCATCCTGTATCCCTGGATTAGGAGCCCATACAGGGTAGTATCAGCCGGGCCAGCTGAGCCCAGGTTTTTTAGTGAGCTTGTTACTGCTGCCCCTCTTCTTTTTTCATCCGGGCTTGGAACCGGCAAAGGCGGAGTTCCAGCTCTACCTGTGATTTACTGGAGCATTTGAGTCACCTCAGTTAGAAATGTTATCATATTGATAAGTGATTGCCCTGTTGACTTTTCTGATTAGACATCTGCCCTGGTTAGGTACACTTGCTCCATGCCATTTCTCTATTACGGCCGTATTATCTACCGACTCTGACTCCGTATTAGTGACGTCAAGTTCTTTGCAACATGGTTAGTATTTTAATCTTTTATTTTCTGTTTATATTTAGGATACACTTCTACGGGTGTTTCTTTCTTGTATCCACATATTTTACTTTGGGTGGGAGGACTTGAATTGTTCTTAATGCAACTTTTTTCTTAATAGTATTTTGTTGTCGTTGTCTATTTTTTAAAAATTATTATTGGGAGTATAAATAAGTTCGTGCGGTTTTGATAAAGATGGCGCTACTAATTTGTTATTTCATTGTTTCATCTGGCAAGACCACTATTTTGAAGCGTCATCAAAGGCTTCCTTTTTCAGTAGCCGTCATTTCTCTGAAGTGTAAACAACCTAGATTCTGTTTGCTTCTAAAATGTCAACTTTTGTACCTAATAATATGTTTTTGCGGGGAGTTTAACTTCGTTACTTCAATATGAAGAAAAAAGCTGCTAAAGTCATCGTATTTTATGATAACCATGCTCTAGTTGGACGAACATGTCAGAAGTGATTTGCACTGTTTGAAAGTGACAAATTTTATTAGGAAGACGAAGAAAGAAGGAGCGCCACGAAAGTTTGAGGATGAAGAATTAGAAGCAGGGCTCGATGAAAATCAAACACAAGTGCAAAAGGAACTCGCAAAAACACTTGAAGTCACTCAACCAGCCATTTTTCATCGCTTAAAAGAAATGGGAATGATCCTAAAGATAGGAAATTGAGTGCCGTATGAACTGAAGCCAAGAGACGTCGAGCGCCGTTTTTTCACGTGTGAACAACTGCTCCAACGTCAAAAAAGGGGGGTTTTGCATCAAATTGTAACTGGCGATGAAAGGTGGGTCCATTACAATAATCAAAAACGCCGGGCAACGTATGGATACCCTGACCATGCCTCATAATCGATGGCCAAGCCGAATATTCATGGCGAGAAGGTTATGCTGTGTATTTGGTGGGACCAGTTAGGAGTGGTATATTATGAGCTGCTACAACCGAAATAAAGGATACAGGGGAGGTCTACCGAAGACATTTGATTCGTTTGAGCCGAGCGTTGCAAGAAAACCGGCTGCAATACGCCAATGGTCACAACAAAGTGATAATAGATTATGAATAAAGATGATAAAGCTTCACCACACGCTGCAGCACCCGTTAAAACGTGCTTAGAAACGCTCAAATGGGAAGTCCTACCCCACCCGCCGTATAGCTTAGACATTGCTCCTTCCGTTTATCTCTTCCCATCAATGCAACATGGCCAGGCTGTCCAGCACTTATCCAAATACGATGTGGGATACCTTTATTAACATCATGAAACGCGATATCCCAAACTCAGGGATATTTGCGTCAATACCTCTCTCTACATCACAACAAATCAACAACAACAACAACAAAAGCCTTTATTGAGGACCTCTCGTCCTATTAAGGATTCGCCAGTTTACAGAGTAATTGAAGAGAAGAGAACTAAGAATACAGAGAGAAACCTATAAGTAGTAGGTATAGTATAGTATTTTCTACACTGTGACTATCTACAACAGCAACAACAAGACTTTTACTGGAATCAAAGCTCCATACAGGATTCGTCATTCTAATCCCGACAAAGATTATTTACATATAATTATTTACATCAATTATATCATGTATATAACTTCCTCTTCTCTTCAGCCGTCTTCCAGAATTTGAACAACGCAAACGCTCCAGCTCTGTTTCTCACCACCTCATTCAACAGGAGCTCCAAAGAGAGTCCCTCAAGGCCTATTTCACTGAGGAGCACTTCTCGTTCGTCTTTCAGCCCCTACATGAGAGTATATGGTGATGTAGCCCCGGCTCCATTCTTGTCCCGCAAATCTCGCATGTCCATCCGTCTGTTTTAAATATTTTGGGACGATCATCAGTAAAGAGCACCGAGAGGATTCTCAGTCCGGCAATACACCGTTTGACCCGGAGCGGGAAATCGCTGGACAGATAGTTTTCCGGTAACGGAGTACATCACAACAAATCGGCTATATACAATCCTGTTCAATTCATTATTTTACATAATTAACCAAAGAAAATTGTCCAAAGAGAAAACAAACAACAAAGCAAGCATCGCAATTCTTTTCCTTCTAAGTTTCCCTCTCCCTTTTCCAATTTAAAAGAAAGTTGTAAATAAATTTGCAAAATTGATCAAAATTTTTATACTTTTCTTTGTCGTCTACAAATTCATCAATCTGTCCAATACGACCAAATTTATTTTCCCTATAAACCCGGAAAATTGATATTTCCAGAAGCAGATGTTTCGAGTCCTGAATTTCACCTCCGCAGAAGCATCCTGGTTCCTTCACCGCGCCGATAGTTGCCAAATACGATGTAGTAGAAAAATGGGTAGATGAATGGATAGCGGCTGAAGAGCCGGCCTTTTTCCGCTTTTTTTTTCACAAAAAAGCTTCAATTTTCTAAAAAAAAAACTGCACGAACTAAAATATACTCCCAAAATTTATTGTTAGTTTTTTACGGTATGCTCGGGAACCTGGATATTCGTCAAATAAATAGTGAATAAATAAATTATTTATATTAAAACGTTGTCCACGTTTCGCTGTGTTAGGCCAAGTCTCTTCAAATTTCCTTCTATATTTTGACCAGAGATTTGGCCTAGTCACTTATACAGATAAATATCTCTTTGGAACATTCTGAGAATTTCATGAATTCAGTGCGGATCTCAGGTAGGGGATCTGAAATTGCCCAAACTGGTGCAGTGGCTTTGTCACCGACCAGAATCAACTAGTTTATTAAACGGTCGATAGATGGCGCTTAGTTTAGACGTTTATTTTGACGGGCGAGAGACTGAGTGACTTTCGCCGCCACTATAGTCGGATAGCTATTTGACAAACTAGGTATGGCTATCGGCGATAGAGGCGGTGTTTTTTTTTTTTTAATTATTATTATTATTATTTAATTTTCAAATATCGAAAGACTTTGAGTATGCTGAAGACGTGTTGCAATGAAAGCAATTTCAGCCCTCTCTACTAATGAATGACACAAAATGAAATAAATGACTTACCGCAAGAGCTTTTGGATCTTGCTCTTTTTCAACCTTTAGGTAAAATGAATGGAAAATTTAATTGTAGAATTTAATATATATTCAATTGGTTGCGGTTTATACTACCCCTCCACCTTGAAAGCAAGAGTCTCCGAGCATCCATGCTGCCATGTGGCAGGAGTCGATGGGACCCAAGGAGCCCTACCACCTTCAGTGCTCCAGCACCGAGCCGTTCCTGCTGCCAGAGGTGGAGGAGATACTGCGGTACCTGGTCCACGTCCAGGATAACTACTGGATTCTGTAAGCCACCCACCCCCCTGCCCGTCCCCCAGGTATTAGCTAAACCCACGTGGCAGGAAGTCCCAACCCAGGTACCGGCTGTACAACCGCGGCCCGGCCCGCCTCGATGTTGAGTAGGTACCTGCTTGACTGTCCGCCACCGTCACTCACGGTGTTGTCTTCGTAGACTCCACCGCCGGGCATCCCGTCACGTCCTGCAAACGGTCAGTCAATCAACCCCTTCTATATATCCTATTATGACAAGATTTGCGGATTTTGATAAGTAATACAGTATAACCTTCCTGTAAAGGACACCTAATTGTAGAACCAAGGTGTTCTTTAGGGAGAGCTGTCCTCTAACCGGAGAGTTGCTAAATATTGAAAATGGTAATTTTGATAATTTAAAACTGTCCTTTGTAGAGAGCTGTCCTCTAGCGCGAATGTCCTCTCATGGAGATTCTACTGTAAAATTCCGCAACTCTTTTTATTTACTTGATTGAAAGGAAACTTTCGGGCCTGCCCTTTTTCAACTAAAGTCTGAAGAAGGACTTGTCCGGTAGCTTCCTTTAATCAAGTAAATAAAAAAGTGTTGCGGCGTTTCATGCCCCTTTTTGTATAGTCTTATATATATATTCAGTAGATTTTTTACTGTGAAAAACAGTGAAGTGGAAAAGAGGGAGGGGAAACAAGTGAATTTAAAAAGTTATTTGTCTCAGCGAGTATTTCCTGAAATATAAATAGAGAGAGTAGAGTGGGGATAGAAGGAGTCATGTACTAGCAGCTAGTCGTTACAAGCAACCAGAGAACTAAACAAAAAGTATGTATAATATATATGTTGTAAGGGAATTGATCCTGTAGGATGTGTTGGTTAAATGCAGTCGTTGTGGCCTCAATGTTAGAGTGGGTTCAGGCGTGAATGTATTGCTCCAAAGAACGAGACATATTAGATGTCACCACGGAGATGGCGAGAGAGTAAGTAAAGCCAACACCAGTCAGGGGAGATCTGTTGAGAGGGGTCTGTCAATCGTGTCTCAAAGCGGGACAAATCTGTTTGAGCAAGACGGGGGCATACCCGACTTGTTTTTCGGACCTTTTTCCTCTACAGGCGCCGACTGTAACTCACTCTAAATTTTATTTCTGTCAACTTGGCAATTACATTATAACTATACAACACATGACGATATAGGATATCCTTCCTTATCCTTATATATATAAAAATGAAATGCGAAATCGATGTTTGTTATCGCATCACGCAAAATCTACTGACTCAATCATTATGGAATTTCGCATGTAGGTAGCTGAAGATTTCGTTTAACATATAGGCTATTCAAAAAACTAAAAAAGTTAATGTGCTTTTTTTTTTAAATAAAAAACCAAAAAGCGTTAGTTCCAGTCTTTTACCGCTAGGGCGCAGCACTGGTCGCGACGATAAATGAATTTGATTTTTTTAAAGCATCGGTGGTTCAGTGGTAGAATGCTCGCCTGCCACGCGGGCGGCCAGGGTTCGATTCCCGGCCGATGCATTTTTTTTTAACAATTTTTAAAACTCATTTATATTATTATTATATCTTCTATATAAATGGAAATTTCATAAGTGGTGTTCGCTAAAAACTTTCGTTACAATGCATCAATTTCGACCAAATTTTCAACATTTATGTAAAACGAGATGGAGCAGGTTTTGCTTAACATCAAAATATTTTTCCTAACTTTAACATGCGTGACTTCGCTGTTATCGATTAAATACAAAAAAAAATCAACAGAGTTAATTTTATTTATATATAAATACAAAAAAAAATTCAGCAATTCATTCAACTCAATCTAAAAAAAATATTCAAAACAAGCAATTTTAAGATAACACCATATGTAAAACAGTCGGCCAAGAAAACAACAACGATATTACATCTTTCTCACATATTCACACACAATCTTGATTAATAATTAAAACTAATCTTTAGCATTGTTTATTATACTTCATAATATATAATATTCGTTAGGCAAACTTTCACTCGGATAAAACCCGGGCGAAGCCGGGTACACATCCGCTAGTATAGGTATATATTGGAATATATTACAACATATATATATACAGTAGTAGCTAAATGAGAGGACACTCGCGCTAGAGAACACCTCCCTACAAAGGACAGGTTCTCATTTGCAAAATTACCATTTTTACTATTTTGTAACTCTCCGGTAAGAGGACACCTCTTTCTAAAGGACACTTTGACTCGGCAATTAGGTGTTCTCTACAAGGAGGTTCTACTGTATCTATATTAATAAAATGCAAATTTCATAAGTGTACATCACTAAAAACTTTCGTTACAATGCATCAATTTCAACCAAATTTTCAACATTTATGTAAAACGAGATGGAGCAGGTTTTGCTTAACATCAAAATATTTTTCCCTAACATTAACATGCGTAACTTCGCTGTTATCGATTAAATACAAAAAAATCAAGAGAGTTAATTTTATTTATATATAAATACAAAATTAAATTTCAACAGAGGTAATTTTTTTACATACACTAGCTAATAATCTCAATCTAAAAAAATATTCAAAACAAGCAATTTTAAGATAACACCATATGTAAAACAGTCGGCCAAGAAAACAAATAACGTGTAATATATATATGTATCCAATTTATCGTAAAAGATTTACAAGAACAAATAGTAAAAGGATTTTTGCCTAATTTCTTTATTTGGAATACAAAATAATAATAAAAGAATTAATACAACAAAATTAACTTAACATTTCCCAGCTAGCTTACTTTTTCTAGAAAGGCGAAAAAGAACCTTTATAGACGCAGCTCCCTCGTGACGGGACGGCAACGCATGCGCCGACCTCCATCAGCTGGTGCCATCTTCCGTGGAGAAAGCGAACCATTGTTACAAACTCCCCCTCTGGCTACGAAGTCGTCCCGACGAGGAGCCAGTAACTCCAGACAATCCTATTGGGCCTCCAGAAGTGCTAGGAACAGCCCTCGGTGACCCTCCGGAGGTATTAGAAGAGGTCTTGGGACGACCGCGTCTTCTTATGGGGCAAACTTGTCGAGTGTCCCTTGCACTATATGGAGTTAGAGAAGAGACATGATAATTTCCTATGGGAATGGTGGGATCCGAGGTTGCAGCAACAGTGTAAGTAGTAGGTGATCTCTGAGTTAAAACTAGATAAGGACCTTCTCGTCGAGGCATAAACTTGCCAGATTTCTTTGATTTAGACTTACTGATTGGATGTGTAGTTATCCAAACCCGGTCTCCAGGAGAAAAATAAACCTGTCGTCGATTCTTTTCAAAATATTTCTTATGTTGATCTTGCTTCAACTGAATGCGTTCTTGGATCTCATGGGTAATTGTAGCAAATCGCTTAAGGTAGGGAGTAATTTCTGCAACAAAATTGTCATTATCGACGACTGCTTTAAAGTCTTGGACCACATCATCAATGGTTCTTAACTCGCGAGCGAACTGTAGATAGGCAGCGGTATGTCCAGTGGTATCGTTCTGAGAGGTGTTCATAGCAAAACGAATAACCGGTAACTTTTCAGACCATTTATCATGCTCCATCCCCACAAGTATGGCTATTCGAGGCTTTAAATCACGATTTTTGCGTTCAGCTGGATTGGCCTGTGGACAGTATACAGGAATGAGATTTTGATCGATTTTTAGGACGTGGCACACTTGTTGAAGAACAGCACTGACAAACTGTGGGCCATTATCGCTAATGATGCGTCGAGGTAAACCATACCTCAAAAAGACTTCCTCAATGAGCGTGACACCGCACTCTTGGGCAGTGGCCCGCTCGAGAGCAAATAACTCGACCCATCTAGTTGCGCAATCCTCTACAATAAAAATCCATTGTTTTTCAGACTTGGTTTTGGGTAAAGGTCCAAACAAATCAATGGAAAGAATCTCAAAACGCTGAGAATAAACAGGTGTTCTAAGCAAACCAGATGGTTTCTGATTGGTGGGTTTATACCGACAGCACTCGGCACATTTTTTAACATAGTCAGTGATATATTTCCTCATTCCTGTCCAGTAATATCTTTTTGCAATTCTTTGATAGGTTCCCTCTTCTCCATAATGACCAGCAGTGGGATTATCATGATGATAATTCATTACAATATCACGCTCGTGGGTCGGTATAACAAGTTGAGCTTCTTCACTGTCGGAATCGGGAACATATCTGTAGAGAACTCCCTGATATATTCATCAAAAATCCTCTTTCAGTCCAATTTGCGAACTCCTCGGTTTTAGGTGTGGCTTCAAAGGAACTAATTATTTTCTCTAGGTTTTCATCTTGAAGTTGGGATTCGCGAATGGTTTTGGGACTCCTCGCAGGCATGTCAGCTACAATGATGTTATTAACCTCGCATGAAGGAACATTCGGGACTACTGGTCTTGATAACATATCTGCAATGACATTTGCCTTTCCTGGCACATATTGTACTTTCAGGTTGAAGGACTGTACTTCCAATGCCCATCGTGCCAGTCTTCCCGTAGGTGACTTGAGGCTAAGTAGCCATTTCAGGGGTTGATGGTCAGACTCAATAGTTATTTCAGAGCTCTCTACATAACCACGAAACTTCTTCAAGGCCCAAACCACAGCGAGAGCTTCTCGTTCCGTAGTAGAATAATTTATTTCTGCGGGACTCAATAATCGACTAGCATATTCAATCGGTCTTTCGCCAGCCCCTTGTCCCTGAAGTAATACCGCTCCGAGTGCAAAACTGCTAGCATCCGTTCGAATGATATACGGGTTAGATCCATCTGCTTGTTTCAATACAGGAGGGGTTATCAAGCACTCTTTCAAAAGTTCAAAAGCCTTTTGTTGGGAAAATCCCCACTCCCATGGAACTTTCTTCTTAGTTAAATTACTAAGGGGCCTAGACCTTTCAGCAAAATTCGGTATGTAACGCCGAAACCAGGAACAGGTCTGCAAAAAGGATTGAACTTCTTTTACATTCGTAGGAGGCGGAATCTTCTGTACCGAGGATACCTTGTCTCGATCAATTTCTAGTCCTTCTTGGGTAATCCAGAAACCCAGATACTTAACCCGAGAACCTGCAAAATGACACTTGTGCCTATTAGCATGTAGTTTAAACAGAGTGAGTCTTTCAAAAACCGATTGAAGATCGGTGATATGTTTTTCAAAAGTATCAGAGAGGACGATAATATCGTCTAGATAAGAAAGAACTAGAACGTGTCCTAACCCACCTCGAAATCTATCAATTAGTCTTTGAAATGTAGAAGGAGCATTACGTAGTCCAAAAGGCATTCTTAAATAACGATAGGTTCCAAAAGGACATGTAAAGGCTGTTTTGTCTTGATCTGCTGGATGTACCTTGACCTGATGGTAACCAGCACGTAAATCGATAGTAGACATGAAAGGTGTGTGTCGAGCTTCATGCATTAGATCATCCAATCTGGGTAAAGGATAAGAGTCTGCTTTTGTCCTTGCATTGAGCTTTCTGTAATCAACACACAAACGAATACCACCGTCGGGTTTAGGGACCAGAACCACTGGAGAAGCATAGGGAGATTCACATTCCTCTATTATTCCTTCGGCTAACAGTCTATCAATCTCAGTCCTTAAGATTTCCTTTTTTGCAGGATTCATCCTGTAGGGAGGAACAGAGATTGGCGGAGTGTTTCCTGTATCGATATGGTGTTCACAGAAAGGTGTGGCCTCTCCCCCCGGTTGGAAACACGTCTCAAACTTTTCCAAAAGGGAGTTCAATTGACCTTTCTGGTGTACAGTGAGATGAGTTCCTTCATCTTTACGAAGATGACACGGAGACACGTTCTCAGAAACTGCCAATAATGCAGCGATGTTAGGTGGATTCCTAATGAAATCAAATTTTATTCGTGGACTTTCAGAAAAATACCATTTTCCCATAGGGATATCTAGAACAATTCCAGCAGCCTTTAGAAAGTCTGTTCCCAAGAGGGTTCTATTCCCTCTAGCATTGGTCAGAACCATCAATGATGTAGGAACCTTTTTCCCTTTAACATGGATGTCAACAGTTGCAGTCAAAATATCGACTATTTTCTCTTCACCATCACCGAGTTTTATACCAGTGATGTTTGGTATGAACTTCACTCCATTGTCTTTTAACAGGCGATAAAGCTTCTCTCCAGCTACGGAGTGTGTAGCACCCGTATCTGCACAAACTGCCGCCTGATGGTGACATATAAAAACTTCAATGAGGCTCACTGGCTGACTTTCCACAAGGGAGCTATAAAAACTCATGCTATTCATGTTGAGTTTTGGTACAGTCTCAGTAAGATTGCAAGTTGGACATCTTGCCTTTATAAAGCCTTGAGCTCCACATCCATAACAATAAATTGAGGAGCGATCTTTCTTCCTTGTTTCACCCCTAGGTTTCTCTGTTATTTTAGAAAATGACTCTCTAGGGCCAGAGAAACTTCTAGATATTTCTTTTGTTTTCTCATAAGCGTTCCTCTTGTTGTTCAATGACATATCCTTAATTTTCCTCAAATTATCGTAGGTGTCCAATTTAGCAGCAAGTTGGCTTGGAGTAACCCAAGCAAACCACTCCTCCCAGAAATGGTCTCTCATTTCGGGACTGGTTCTTTTCTTCATTTGTTCGGCAATGATTAGATCCTTAAATTTATCAAAACTGGCAATCCTCAGATCCTGTAACCAACTTTCGAAAAAGTTCTGCAACTCAAAATAATAATCCTTCCAGGTGTTTTCTGAACTCTTTTGATGTCTATAGAACAGTTGTCTGAAACTATCGCCGCTAAGCTTAAAACGTGAAAGTAGCATTTTCTTTATGTGATCATAATCATTGGATTGTTCCTCAGGTTCTCTAGCAATCAATTTGGCTACATCACCAGGCAAAACACCCAATAAATACGCTACCCAGTGGGTATTTGGTACTTTTAAAAACTTGAGTTGCCGCTCAAACAAATTAAGAAATGTGGCTATATCCGTTTCTTTTGGATTGAAGTTAGGGATTAACTTCTTAAACTCAATTTGTGGCACATCTGTTCCGGATGCAACAGATTCCGTAGTTTTTAGAAATTCATTATGCGTAGTTTGCATTCTCAATTTCTCAAGCTCAAATCTCCGCTCTTCATCCAATTCCTCAGATCTCTGCTTCTTAAGTTCTTTAGCCTTTCGCTCTTCGATTATATTAGTTAACATGTTTTTCACTAATTCTTCATCATAAGCAGACGATTTGAGGATAAGATCTTTCAGATCCACAATACGCATACCACTATCTGGGCTTTCTCCTAATTCCTGTGCCAATAACATGAGATCTATCTTCATTCCTTTACCCAAATAAGTCATTTTTACTTTCTGATAGCACCAACAAAACTATATTATTCGAAAAATATTCTTTGGGTAAAATAATTTTCCTATACTTTGCTTTTCCTAACACCTGTTAGTTTTGCATACTCACGAAAAAAAAAGCAAACTACTACTTTAGTATCAAATATCTCTTAAAAGATATCATGCATAAAAATCAGGATTGATTTTGAGTTTTAAATAAAATTTTACTTATCTGTCTTTTCCTGGGTAGAAAATCTTGACATCAGCAGTCGAACATCCACGCACTATCTTCCGTAGAATATTTTTCTTTTGCCACTACGTTGGGCGCCAATTTGTATCCAATTTATCGTAAAAGATTTAAAAGAACAAATAGTAAAAGGATTTTTGCCTATTTTCTTTATTTGGAATACAAAATAATAATAAAAGAATTAATACAACAAAATTAACTTAACATTTCCCAGCTAGCTTACTTTTTCTAGAAAGGCGAAAAAGAACCTTTATAGACGCAGCTCCCTCGTGACGGGACGGCAACGCATGCGCCGACCTCCATCAGCTGGTGCCATCTTCCGTGGAGAAAGCGAACCATTGTTACATATATAATATAATATATATAATAAAATCTTAAATATTATTTATCAAAAGTAAGATTATCTCAGGATGACACGGCAATTTATTTGAGACAAGAATAATGATACAATTCCAAGGCGAAGATACTATTCCTTTAACTTCCAATTACCGAGGGAACCAATTAATATTGATTTTATTCAACTTATCGAGTATTTTTCAAGGGACCGGAAAAAAATGTTCACTAGATAAAACGATGATTTTGTAATGTAGAAAATTAGGAAAGACAAAATTCAGGATGACACGGCACACAGGGACCGGGAAAAAATGTTCACTTTATCGAGAGATTCAAATTTACAAGTTTCAAATTATCAAAATATATCTTCTTTTTTAAATAAGTTTATAGAGAATTGTTTTAACAAATGTTCGTTAGACAAACCTTTACTCGGGTAAAAACCCGGGCGAAGCCGGGCACATCCGCTAGTATATATATATAAAGAGAAATCCATTTTAAAAATACATTAATAATAAAAGTCTTGTGGATTACACAATATTTTATGTATTCCAAACGTTCAATATTTCAACTAGACACTTCAACCATCTTCGGGGATTCAACAATCGTGAACATAGAAGATGAGACGAAATGCCTCGTCGAAATATTGTTCGTTTAGGATAAACAATATTGTGTGTTCTAAAGTGCTTTAAATAGATAAATCAGATAGCTACGTTGAAAATACAAAATTTTAATTTTGAAAAAAAAAAAAGGGGGGGGGGGGAGGGGAAGAGTTTGGCAAAGAAAAAATAGAGAGAATATATTAATTGGAAAGTCCAAAAAGTTTTTTTTTTTTAACAATAAAGGGATATATAATCTATTACAATAAATATCTGGCGTTTCTTTTTTTATATGAATCATGCGAAGTTTAAGGACAAGACGGCGCGCGCCCTAAGTCCCAGCTGCTGTTGCCTAGCCGCGCACGCGTAGTGAGATGCTCTCGCAGCTTGCGCTCGCTGAGACGCTAAGATTGATTTAGCTATATACAAAGTCATCATTTATAATACAATATAATGCGGCTTATGATTGTAGAACGACATTTGAAAATTATCCCGCATGTGTTTCTTTTCAACGAAAAATCGAAATTTATTTTAAGGAGAAATAACGATTATTTCTAACCTTAGGGATGAGGTATAAAAGAATGAATTGTGAAGAATAATCATAAACGGACCCCTCGACACTTATTTTTCCGTTTATCATCACCCTTCACAATTCATCCTTTCATACTTCATCCCTAAGGTTAGAAATAATCGTTATTTCTCCTTAAAATAAATTTCGATTTTTCGTTCAAAAGAAACACATGCGGGATAATTTTTCAAATGTCGTTCTACATACAAAGTGGTATATCAACCTCTATGTGGCTCAAATGTTCTCATCAATAGGAAACTCGCTGCATCACTCCGTTATCATCTCTATTCAGCCTAGAGGACTTCTTGAACCAAGGAGCTAACCACCACCACTAACTACCATCAACACAAATCCGTCGTATTAATATTCATAATACAGTTAAACCTGTTTATAGCCCTCCCTCTAAATAGCACCTCCCTCTCTATAGCGCCCGATTTTAAATACGTAGTACGATGCGATTTACATTAAAAGTGTCTTGTCTATAGCACCCCCTCTCTATAGCACCCTATTTTGGTGAATCCCAAGAGGGGGCGCTATAGACAGGTTTAACTGTAATTAGAAATTGACATTCGAATATATTAAACATGAAATTATAGGTTCTTTCTGCAGCATATCATTTTGATTAAACTTGAGAACAACTTCAACTCAGTGTGAAAAAAATAGTATAAAAGTGTAATTTGTACCGAGATCAGGTACAATTTCACTTTTGTACTATTTTTTTCACATCATTTAGCGTTCTCACGCACTTCTGGCCTTAACTACCCGTTTCATGATTTTTCAGGATGCCTGAATGGCCATTATTATTTTATTTTTTTTGTCGTTTAGGGAAAGAAGCTTGCACCACGCTAACGAGGTCCAATCTAAGCCTTTTTAGTTATATATTCGGTCGCGGGGTACACATACAGGGTGCGGTAGCTCTTTGAGAAAAAAAAATGATGCCCATGGGAAAAAAATGAATAGATAAAGAAAAAAAGAGCATTTATTACATATTAAAGTTTTATATAGATGAACACCTACTAAAGGGACGACATCATTCGATGAACCCGCCATCAGCGGCAATAGCAGCTACTATACGCTGTCGACTGCAGGCAGTAATGAGATGGGTCTTGGGAATGTTTGACATTGTATCTACTATAACAGCTCTGAGACCTGCAACAGTGTTGTGGGAATGACTATTGGAGTCCCTCTCAATTACGCCCAACACGTAATAGCCCAGCGGATTGACATCTGGTGAGCTGGGGGCCCAAACGTTAGGTGGGACATTGATGATTATCTTTTCGACTGAGTAAAAACAGATCATTCCTGACTCCTCGGGATGTTTGAGCTTGTTCAGAAGGCGCTGGTCAAGCGGGCCACCTTGGTTCTTACGGATATGAACTGTCCTCTCCGCATCACGTAGGATTTACAACGAAGATCTTCATGAACCACACGTCGGATTATAGCCTCATCAACCTGCAGAGTCCTCACCGATGGCTGCTTGGGCATGGATCTGGCGTCCTGATACTGTCCTTCCGTCACATCACCCTAGTTTCTGAATTGATGTATCCTGCAGTCAAGGACACAATAACTGCATGACTCTTTTTTTGTGTAAGAAGTTCTGCCATGTCTACTTGAAGTAACAACAACAACAAAAAACTATGTTACATTAACACACAGGAAAGTGTGGCAACTATATTATGTGATCTCAAGATGCTGCCGTTACGGCCCTTTTAACTCGCCCTTTTTAATTGGTCCCTTGTTTAATTTTTAAATGAAAGTATGATCCTGTATTTTTTAGAGAGCGGAAATATATATATAAGTACCAAAAATGATATCCGTATTCGTCTTATACCACTTCCAGAAAGGTTGGAATGCAGAACAGTCATTTTGCCACTTCAACAAACTTTTTGGCAAAAGGAACAATCGGTAAAAAGCCAAGTTGAAAGGTTGTTCGAGAAGTTTAAGGACAACATTAAATTTAGACGACCAGGCACTTTTTTTAGCCGTGGAAGAAGAAACAATTGGAAAACGAGAATCTTGGCCGAAGACTTCAATGCGGCCCATTTTACCATCGATCGTCGTCCCAAAAGGCTCGATAGCAAAAATTGAAGTTGATTGTGCATATGTTCCGGAATAATCATTTAAATATGTTTCATTTAAAAAGAGACAACAATTATGCATCTAGCCAAAGTGCGTTTAGATAGAGATGCCTTCTACCAGAAAGATTTATCTATTTATTTTATTCGAAGGAAATTAGGGGATTTAATAAACTTTTGCTCCTCTGAAGTACTACGCAAATCTCATCTAGATGTGAAGTCAGTTACATTAAGCATAAATAAGTAAAAAAAAAACTTCAGACAAAAAATAGTATTGCTATTAAAGATAAATACAATAAATATAATAATCGTATTATTTCATAGGTTTTAGAGTTTTATATTCATAATAAATATATGTATTACCTAGAAAGATGCAAATTGGTAAAAATAGTCATTATGGCAATTAAAGCTGTCCTTTGTGGACAGGTGTCCTCTCATGGAGGTTCTACTGTACACGGTGTAGTATTATCCGTTGATTTTGTAGTATACTAACAACAATAATATGGTGATTGTTTGTTCTTGTTATATCTAACCAGCTATCATCTGTCCAGCCCTCTTCAGACTATTGGCATTGGTACGGAGAATATCTTCAGACAGCAACAACAGCAAAAAGAAATTAATGACGTAATTGTTGGGCCAAGTAATTTTGTAAATAACAATCTCTCTATTGTTGCCATACCATTCTTTAATAACACAGAACACCCGACAATATGTTAAATCTCTAGAATCATTCAGCACTATTTATAATTCAAATAAGTCGAATTTTCAAATTGGTAAACTAGATGAAAAAGAAGACTTGAGTCATCATTGACAAATCTTCCCATTCCAACAATTTACCCTGGGAAGACTCGATTCTGAAGAACCAAATCTTCCACAAAGACATCTTCATATCACTTAATCATGAAAATTCTTTATTGAGTAAAAATGTCAGGCCTCCACGGAAAAGTATCTTTTCATTTTCAGCTTTCGGGAACGAACGCCCTTCTACAGGAGAAAATATGGTATAATGATTCGGCAATAGAACACGAGTAAAAATATAGTCAGATACTATTTCTACCCAGTACTCTGAATGTCAAAGTGAAGAAATTCAACCAAGCGCGGGTAAACGGCGGGAGTAACTATGACTCTCTTAATATAAGTCGGTGGACGAGTGGATAACTCCCTCGATTCCCGACAGTCATGAACCGGGATTGAATCCCGCGTTGAAATTTTGTTTAATATGTGAATAACCTTCACATATTATTCACTGAAAAAACAATAGAAAAAAATAAAAGATAAGTGGGTCAGGTGTTGATATTAAAAATAAAGAAGGCATCTCCTGACCACGAGCACATGTGCTTTTTAGATGGCAGAGCGCCATCTAGTGGAGCAAAATATCACGGAGCAAGCTAAATAAACGTTTAGTTTATTTTTGCTCCACTAGATGGCGCTCTGCCATCTAAAAAGCACATGTGCTCGTGGTCAGGAGATGCCTTCTTTATTTTTAATATCAACACCTGACCCACTTATCTTTTATTTTTTTTCTATTGTTTTTTCATGTGTTAAGCGTCTTTACACAAATTTGGCCTTAAATACCCATTTCTTGATTTTTCGGGAAACCATTGGGACCAAAAAATATTTTTGGTCGCAGTGGTTACAGCCTTCTCCACGCTGACGAGCGCCAACAGCGCGAAACGCGTTCGTGGATGGCTTTTCTTGACTTATCAAGAAATTGGGTTGGTCAAATATCACGGAGCAAGCTAAATAAACGTTTAGTTTAATTTTGCTCCACTAGATGGCGCTCTGCCATCTAAAAAGCACATGTGCTCGTGGTCAGGAGATGCCTTCTTTATTTTTAATATTATTCACTGTTTCAATTATCATGAACTAGGTTGCTCTTGTTGAGCGGTACCTATTAATGTGATTTTGAATCAGCAGACACTATTTTACATAATGAAAAGATACTTATTCCCTGGAGGATATTTTTTATTCAACATGAAAATTCTTCCTAAATCTTTAGAATAGAAAAAGTGCTGAATCCTTCTATTGTTAACATTAATTTTCGATGTTGAATGACCAATTTTGTATATATTGTGTGTAAATAGATAGTTTTTAAACATAACCAATCCTCCTTTCCTTGTTTGACTTTATACGAAATTATTCGTTTTATTATTTTGAATGTATAATAAAAAAAAAATGAAATAGCTCTGAAAATTAGCATCTTCTTTTTTTATTTTGTATTTCAATAAGACAGCAGGTGAGTGTGACTAACCACCTTCCAGAGTAACCTTTGTGTAAATCAAAAATTGATTTCTTCTTCTTTCTTATCTCCACTCAACCATATTAGGGTATCAAGCTTGTAAAGCTTCATGACTGGGTGAAGTAGAATGAGTCTGCCTTTGTCATTATGACTGGGAGCACTACTCAGTGGCAGGCCGACTTAGCTCCAAAAGAAATGGCCGCCTTTGACATGCGGAACAGACGCCATGTGCAGCCGCTCCTAACATGGAGTACAAACGCTGCTCATCCTGTATCCTTGAATTAGGAGCCCTTACAGGGTAGTATCAGCCGATTTGAATTGATTTGAACTGTATTAATTGATATTTCAAATTTATCCATTATCTCACAGACTATTTGGGGAAATGCAACTGATTTTGAGCAAATAAGAAAGTACCTTCCACGAGAGACCTCCATGTAAATAGATTCTCATGGGAGGTTGGTTTATATCAAATCATCATTTTTGATTCTACAAGAGTTTTTCGCTAAAGGGAGGCTTCATCTATTTCTTCTCAACGCATAGGTTGGTTAAATTTATAAATGCAATTGCTATCTATCCATAAAATTTGTAACTAATCAATTTACTGGAAAATGTGTTTCTTTTTAAAATAGCATAAAATATCTCTACATGTGTTTCTTTTTAAAATGGTAAGATTCGAGAGTCTGAGGAACCAATGTAGAGATAATATTTGATGCTACTTTTAAAAAAGAAACTGTTGTATATATATATTAATTAATTGTTACCACAGAGTGTGTGTAAGCTCACAGGTAAATAGGCGCTAACCAAAACAGAAAAAAAGTTCCTTTGTTTCAATATTAGTTTCCCTTTTATATTTTGTTCTCTCTCTTGTAAATTTTTTTTTATTCTTTTGTCTGATGATGGTGACAATGTTGTTACCGAAACGTCACACACTAATAAATTATTTGGATTAGGTCTTATTTTCTTTTATTAAATAAATATAATGTTTAATTAATATAATTATTGGTATCAGTTTCATTAATAATTCTAAGCAAAGTCAACAGAAACACATTGCCCGTATTTTTTTTTTTAATTAGGGCCCATTGCCCTGTATGGATTCGCCATACAACAACAAAATAGTACCGTAATTTTTTTCCTCCCTTTCCCAATGTGCACGTGAGCCTTTGTTTGAAAGGGGATTTATTTACACATCTGTTCTAAAACTTTTCTCACTACCTCTTTTGTGTATGAATCTATTTACAATTGATCTGTAGAAGTAATAGAGTTCTATTGCTATATTTTTTCTTTTCTGAAATAGTTCTCAGCGTCTTCAGTGGGTTGCTAAGTATCCAGAAAATTTCTTTGTTACAAAGCATAGGTTGGTGGCTGGCAATATTCCTGAAATTCTTTCTATGGCTATCTGTTTGATAGTATTGTTGTGATTTGATGTACCATTCTATTGTGTGATGCCTTTCACATTGCAGAACTGCAAGGAAAGCTTTAGTGTACCTCAAACTGTGGCTGTGTTCCGTTGTTTTCTGAATGTGTGTTTGGATGGATTACTACAGTAAAAACTCCCACATGAAGATAATCTCTACCTCTTTAAAAAAATTAAAAAACTTTCCCTGATCTTAATCAAACCTCCAATTAACGACTACCTCCAGAAGAAACCAGGAGTATACATGTTTTTACACAATGGTCACATATAAGAGATTATGTGTTAGCATTATTGGAATTCTTTCCATTTAAAGCCACATTTTCCTCTAAAGCCTAATATTACATACATTTCTTAAAGCTCCTCTCCAATGTTGAAAAAATATATATATATACAGATGACACTGTATATTGAATTTATAAGTATTATCTCCTAAAAAAGAACTTGAAGATTCTTTTTTGCATGCCAAATGTGCTAAAAATTTCATTGTTTCTTCTCAGTGTTTGCAAGACATAAGCTATGAGAATTATTAAGGAGATTGTCTAAAGGCCATTAGAAAGGAAATACCTTGAAGAATGATGGGTGAGATAGATTAAGGTTTAGTTGTTGTTGTTGTTGTTGTCGTGTCCAAAGAAGAGTCTCAGATGTCTCCATGCATCTCCATCACAGCAGCAGCAATATCTTGGGTGTGTAAAGCTGCTGCTCTGGGTCTAAGTCAATTTTCTGCAAGGCTGCGGCCATTGCTGGGCATGAGAATATGTGAGTAGGTGTTAGTTCCACACCAGGACAGTTGTTGCATGCTTTATAAGTTCTTGTGCCATCTGGATGCATTGTCATTCCTTTATAGTGTTTTGTTCTAAGTCTTGTTATAGCTTTTGTCAGTTTTCTCTCAGAGTTTATTTCACATATTTGATCTTTTCTTATTTTTTGTTTGATTATCTTGTATTTTGCCAAAGCATCAGCGTCAAATACTGACATTTGTTCTTTCCTTTGGCTCAGCTTTCTGGCTTCCTTTGCCAATTCATCTGCCATTTCATTACCCTCGATCCCAACATGGGCAGGAATCCATTGTAGAATGCAGTTCTTCTCCAATGTTTCCAGTTGGGTAAGTAATGAGTGTATTTTCTGCGTGATTCTAGTATTGCCCTTCTGAATTGCTTCTAGAGCAGATCTGGAGTTCATTATATATTAGTTCATTAATTTAATAGAATGGTCTTGAATTATATGAAGAGTTTGAGATATTTGTGCAAAACAAAGTGAAAATTCCATGATGGCTGAACCCAGAGATTGCATTACAAGGTGAAAAAAGGACTAGTTAGACTTGAGCTAAAGAGTGGTTATTGAAAGAATTACATTTTTACAGCTATCTGTTTATATCAGACAACATATATAATCTAACAACAGCAACTCTTTTTCATTCTTTTCATGACCATGTATCTTCTTCTTTCTTATCTCCACTCAAATATATTAGGGTATCAAGTTGTGACCCTTGATGGTGTCTGTTTGACAACCACCATGACTGGGTGAAGTAGAATGCGTCTGCCTTTGTCATTAAGACTGGGAGCACTACTCAGTTGCAAGCCGACTTAGCTCCAAAATAAATGGCTTCCTCTGACATGAGGAACAGACGCCATGTGCAGCCGCTCCTAACATGGAGTACAAACGTTGCTCATCCTGTATCCCTGGATCAGGAGCCTTTACAGGGTACTATCAGTCGGGCAGCTGAGCCCAGGTTTTTTAGTGAGCTTGTTACTGCTCCCCCTTCTCCTTTTTCATCCGGGCTTGGGACCGGCAAAGGCGGAGTTACTTCCATTTATTTATTTATTTATTGCGTATGATATTGTTTTTTACAGCACAATACAACAATGTTGGCAAGTAGTTACTTCCATAAGTTTTGTCCATGAGTGTACAGCAAACATCCCATGAGAGACCATGGCCACTCCTGAAGGTGGCATTTCATTGGAAGCTGGATTATATCTTGACAAGTTAGTTTCCCAAAATACCACTCTCATAACAGGTTTTAAAATAGCTCAATTTTTTAAAGAAGTGCCCATTATCATCAATATTTTGAAAGCTTAAGATCTACTAAGTGCACCATTATTTACCTGCATATGTTTTCTTTATCAGAAATTTTACACCAAAAACTACATTTTTTACTGGATTCACGTAATTACATGTGAGTATTATTGTCCTGGTTACAAACTTAACAATGGTTCTGCTTATAAAGGAAATGTTCATACATTAAGGCACAATTTGGATTATAGATTATAAACACAAGGTAATAAGACCAAATCTAAATAAATAAATAGTATGTGACGTTTCGGTAACAACGCTGTTACCGAAACATCACACACCATTTATTTTTTTAATTTGATCTTATTACCTTGTGTTTTAAATGTTCATACATAGATATATATAAGTATTTTTCTTGGAACCACAAGAATGTGGTGGTTTTCAAACTGAATTATTCCATACATAATACCCTCTTGTAATGATAAGGCACACAATGTGGGTTATAGATTATAAACACAAGGTAATAAGACCAAAACCAAATAAATAGATAGTGTGTGACATTTTGGTAACAGTGTTGTTACTGTCATCAAACAAAAAAGTAAATGAGAATAAATATCATAGATTATAGATTTTTATTATATATATATTAAGAAAAAGGCATCTCCTTATCGTGCAACTGAAAGTTGCTGATGGCTTGCGCCATCTATCGGAATAAATATCAACTATTCTCGTTGATTTTTAATTATTCCAGATTTGGCCAAATACCCATTCTTGATTAATCAAGAAAAGCTAACCACGGACGCATTTCGGGCTGTTGGCCCTCATCAGCGTGGTGCAAGCTGTACCTCAATATATGAGCCCCTCAATGCACAGATTGATTAACTCCATAAATAATCGGGAAAAAAATGTTTAATTTTTGTTGAAAGTCTAAAAATCTATATGACATATAGATTTTTAGACTTTCAACAAAAATTAAACATTTAATGTTTAATTTTTGTTGAAAGTCTAAAAATCTATATGTCATATAGATTTTTAGACTTTCAACAAAAATTAAACATTTTTTTCCCGATTATTTATGGAGTTAATCAATCTGTGCATTGAGGGGCTCATATATAGATGTATATATATTGGATTATAGATTAGAACTACAAGAAAATAAGACCTAATCCAAATAAATTAATAGTGTTTGACATTTCGGTAACAAGTTGTGACCCTTGATGAGTGTCTGTTTGACAACCATCATGACTGGGTGAAGTAGAATGCGTCTGCCTTTGTCATTAAGACTGGGAGCACTACTCAGTGGCAGGCCGACTTAGCTCCAAAAGAAATGGCTGCCTCTGACATGAGGAACAGAAGCCATGTGCAGCCGCTCCTAACTTGGAGTACAAACGCTGCTCATTCTGTATCCCTGGATTAGGAGCCCTTACAGGGCACCATCAGCCAGGCCAGCTGAACCCAGGTTTTTTAGTGAGCTTGTTACTGCTCCCCCTGCTCCTTTTTCATCCGGGCTTGGGACCAGCAAAGGCGGAGTTTAAAAACAAGGTAATAAGACCAAATCCAAATTAATAAATAGTGTGTGACATTTTGGTAATAGTGTTGTTACCATCATCAGACAAAAGAGTAAATGAGAAGAAATATCATAGATTATTTGGAGGATAGATTAGAACTACAAGAAAATTAAACCTAATCCAAATAAATTAATAGTGTTTGACATTTCGGTAACAGCATTGTTACCATCATGGTCATTGATTTTATTCTTTTGTCTGATGATGGTAACAACGCTGTTACTGAAACATCAGACACTATTTATTTATTTGGATTAGATATTATTTTCTTATAGTTAATATTACCACAGCATGTTCTTAAATAGTAGTGATCAAGAGTGTAAACAAGATAGAAGATAAGAAAATAGTTTTCTAAGAAAACCTAATAACAGTACTATTTGTTGTTTCTTATCCCCTTATGTAAAGATTACACAAATTCCATGAGTTGATACTCCTCGAGCTATTTTATGATAAGCAGCGGCCTCTCCCAAAGGTCCTGTTTAATGCATCTAATGCGAGCCAAAATGTGTTCTGGAGCTGCAGGTGCCAAGCTACATTTTGGGCAAGTGGGGTAGATTTTGTTGTTATTTTCTATCTTCAATGGCTTGAGATGACCTGTTCTAAATCTTGTTAGTGTTGTTTGATGCTGTTTAATTATAATTATTTAAGAACATGCTGTGATATTTCTTCTCATTCAGTTCTTTTTGTCTGATCATGGTAAGATTGCTGTTACCGAAACGTCACATTATTTATTTGGATTTTGTCATTATTACCTTGTAGCTCTAATCTATAATCCTCAAATTGTACCTTATCACTTCAAACTAATACTTTAATAAGGCCCTTACTGCAATGACAAAAATATTTGGAGGGCCTGGTTCTCCTCTCAGTGGTCAACTTTCCCAGTGATTTCACCTTGTTGAATTTTTTATTTGATTGAGAAAAAGTAATGTTCAGGCCAAAAAATATCTGTGAATAGAGGATGATAGGCTTATATTTGTGAATACAGATGGGTGCACTTTGTAATCTATACTTGTATTAAACACAATAAGAATAAAATTAACAACAAATTTAAATAGTTTCCGGTCACGTGTAGCACTCCAGTTACTTGTGTGTTGACACGTAACAATATATTCATGGTTTTCCATTCTTTCTTTTAAAATTCTGACTTGTTTGATCTACATAGCATTGGTCACACGTTTCACTTCATAAATTAAACCTGCTCTTTTTTTGGTAATTGGGGGGTAACTATTTAAAAGCATGATGTAATATTTTTTATCATTCAATACTTTTGTCTGATAAAGCACAATTTGGATTATAGATTATAAACACAAGGTAATAAAACCAAATCCAAACAAATAAATAGTGTGTGACACACTATTTATTTATTTGGATTTGGTCTTATTACCTTGTGTTTTGTACTTTTGTCTGTTGATGATAATATTGCTGTTATACCGAAACACATTACAGGCTATTTATTAACTTTGATTTGGTCTTATTATCTATCTTGTACTTAAATATGAAACACAAGAAGTGTTTGAGCCCTTTAAAAAAATACATATTTGCCAATTCTGAAGTACATCACAGCTGATACAGCAGTGTGGTTTATTGCAGCTGCCACATATCACAGAGAGATTCTAGCGTTGTATCTTAAAGGAGTCGTACTGGTAGTTTTCAATTTGCTTCTCATTGGTGAAATCACAGTTCTCTATTCTTGACATGGGGCTGCCCTCTGTCTGAAGCCATTGTTTCATGGTGGAGATCTTGTCTTGAGGCCCCTGGAGAGCTCCCACCACGGTGCCTCGCTTAGTGTTCTTCACAAAACCTCGGAGCCCCAGGTTCTTGGCTTTTTCTTCAGTGTACTTTCTGAAGAACACGCCCTGTACCTTGCCGTGAACCTCATATTCCACGGACATGAGAGCCATCCTGGGGCAGGATTCCCCGCTGCACCTGGGCAAACATACTGTAGGTCAGACACTTTGGACCAATTACTTGTGTAATATTGAGTGGACATGCTCTGCTCTGGTGGAAGCTCTCCCATTCCTCCTTAACCATAGTTTACAAAGCACAATTTAATAGTGAATCTGAGTTGACTTGCTATTGAGGACCACTCAGAGTTTTAATGATGAAAAAGCATTTTACTTTGCCCAAACATGATGGCTGTCAAATATCTCCCCTGAGTGAGCCATTCATATCCTCCATTTCTGAATACCATCACTTTTATTTATTTTGGTGTAAAGATAAAGAATTTTTTTATTTTTTAGTAGGGACTGATATTTATCCGAAGATATATTTTGGATTCTCTGAGAAGCACAAAATGTTGTATGCAAAACAGGAGCTATATATTTCAGTCATTCAGTAAATAGATAACTCCACCTTTGCCGGCCCCAAGCCCGGATGAAAAAGGAGGAGGGGGAGCAGTAACAACCTCACTAAAAAACCTAGGCTCAGCTGGCCCGGCTGATAGTACCCTGTAAGGGCTCCTAATCCAGGGATACAGGATGAGCAGCCTTTGTACTCCATGTTAGGAGCGGCTGCACATGGCGTCTGTTCCTCATGTCAGAGGCGGCCATTTCTTACGAAGCTAAGTCAGCCTGCGATTGAGTAGTGCTCCCAGTCCTAATGACAAAGGCAGACGCATTCTACTTCACCCAGTTATGATGGTTGTCACAACTTGATACCCTAATATGATTGAGTGGAGATAAGAAAAAAGAAGAAGTAAATAGATACTTGGAAAGTCAACATCATCAACAGAGAAACCAAGTTGTTTAGAAAAAGGATAAAATAAATAAGGTGTGGTTCACCCTGTAGGATTGTATCTTTATAAATACTGTGAGGCATTCCATCTGACTGTTGCTGGCATTTAAGTATAATAGCTCTGTTTGAGGCTGATGAAGCAACTGCTCAAACCATAAACTGCCAACTTTGTACAAAGAAGTAGGTGTGGAACATACACAAAGAAGGCATATAACTTCCTCTTTTTGCAACTCAGCGCTAATTGAATCCATCTTCTTCTTTTCTTTCTTATCTTCACTCAATCATATATTAGGGTATCAAGCTTGTAAAGCTTTAGATCATGACTGGGTAAAGTAGAATGCATCTGCCTTTGTCATTAACACTGAGAGCACTACTCAGTGGCAGGCCGACTTAGCTCCAAAATAAATGACCGCCTCTGACATGAGGAACAGACGCCATGTGCAGCCGCTCCTAACATGGAGTACAAACGCTGATTTGAATCCATGAGGTATGAAAATATGCTCTTGGCAAAAATATCCTCTTCTAAAACCTGCTTGATTCCGTGAATATTCCTTTTTTTTTTTCTTTTTTTAAACAATTATTTAATCTTGTTTTTAAAATAAATGTGAAAAGCTTTTAAAAATTGAATATCAATGAGATGTCTCTGTGTAATCAGATGGTATATTTGGGCTTCCATTTTTCTAGATATGGTGAATAATGGTTCTAGTCTCAATGTGAGGGAACTGAGGATGTCGTCAATATTTTATTATATAAATTAGTTAAGATTATTTTAAGTATTCTTCAGGTAAAGCTTTGTCTATTTTATTTAGTTTGTTATTCATTAGGTTTTCCTAAGTTAGATATTTCTAACTCCGCCTTTGCCGGTCCCAAGCCTGAATTTGAAAAAGGAGGAGGGAGAGCAGTAACAAGCTCAATAAAACCTGGGCTCAGCTGGCCTGGCTGATAGTACCTTGTAAGGGCTCCTAATCCAGGGATACAGGATGAGCAGCGTTTGTACTCCATGTTAGGAGCGGCTGCACATGGCGTCTGTTCCTCATGTCAGAAACTGCCATTTCTTTTGGAGCTAAGTCGGCCTGCCACTGAGTAGTGCTCCCAGTCTTAATGACAAAGGCAGACACATTCTACTTCACCCAGTCATGATGGTTGTCCCCCGGCAGACACCATCAAAAGTCTCAAGCTTTACAAGCTTGATACCCTAATATGATTGAGTGGAGATAAGAAAGGAGAAGAAGATATTTTTATGAAAACTTCAGTGAGCAAGATCACAGGCAATATGTGGTCTAAGGTCAATGATGCACATTCATTATTAATGCTATTTTTTCATAGAGTTTTGCATTCTCATGCACTTTTGGCTTTAAATATGCATTCCTTGATTATTTGGTTGTTGTTGAGGTAAACATGCACCTAGCTGACGAGGGTTAACAGCCTGAAATGTATATATGATAGGCTTTTCTTGAATTTATCAAGAAAGAGCATTTGGCCAAAATTCTGGAACAATTAAAATTGGTGATTAGTTGATATTCATTTGATAGATGGTGCAGGTTATCAGCTACTTTAAATTTGATTTCTCAGGAGATGCCTTAATTTAAAATAATTCTAACGTGCAGCCACAAACCTTGGGACTTTAGAATAATATTATAACCATGTTGAAACACCAGAGCATCTTTTGTTGGCTTGCTCTCTGACTAACCAAATTGTACTTGCTTACTTTGACATAATGCCAAATCAGCTTTCTGTATATACTCAATCTTATGAAAACTTTGGCAAGTTTAGAGCAATTTGTACACATATTTATAAATCACTACTAATTTATCGTGTAAATAATTGAAGATATATATGTAAATAATTCTAATATAGCACAATAGTCTGATAGACTTCATGCTTCTGTAATCTATATATATATATATAATTGAATGTCTGTCTGTCTGTCTATCTGTCTGTCTGTACTCTATAGATTCAAAAACCATACATCCAATCGCCGTGAAATTTTGGGATATTATTAGCTATATCCCCGGGAAGGTTTTTGAAAAATAATTTCTTGAATATCTTGAATATGCTTAGAGTTATTTGCAGATTTGTAGATTTAACTCGCAAGCAGCGCCACCATTGCGACGATGATAACAAGTTTTTTTATCTATAAGTTTTATTATCACTAAGTTTATTATCTTAAAGATTATTTATCAAAAGTAAGATTATCTCAGGATGACACGGCAATTTATTTGAGACAAGAATAATGATACAATTCCAAGGCGAAGATACTATTCCTTTAACTTCCAATTACCGAGGTAACCAATTAATATTGATTTTATTCAACTTATCGAGTATTTTTCAAGGGACCGGGAAAAAATGTTCACTAGATAAAACGATGATTTTGTAATGTAGAAAATTAGGAAAGACAAAATTCAGGATGACACGGTACATAGGGACCGGGAAAAAATGTTCACTTTATCGAGAGATTCAAATTTACGAGTTTCAAATTATCAAAATATATCTATTATTTTTTTTATAAGTTTATAAAGAATTGTTTTAACAAATGTTCGTTAGACAAACCTTTACTCGGGTAAAACCCCGGGCGAAGCCGGGTACATCCGCTAGTATATAATATAAATATTAATTATTATATCAACTATATTAATTAAATCAAATACCTAAACACTAATATAATACAATTTTTACCATCACACACACTTTTTTCCTGTAGTTTATGTGTTACTTCTGTATTGCGATTCTATGGCACTTCTAATATTTATTATTGATGTACTTTCAGTATGAAGGAAATTGCAATCGGGGGAATTCTCGGGCGAAGCCGGGTCATATGTCTAGTAATAAAATAAAAATAAAAAAACCATGTAAAATCCTCTGTAAAACAGATTTAAAATAAGCAAAATGGTTTCCGAGGGTAAGTCTATATTTATTGTATTATCATCTTAAGCTTTAAGGCATCACAAACCCTTCTCCCTGTAAGGGCTCCTTATCAAGGGATACAGGATGAGCATTGTTTGTACTACATGTTAGGAGCGGCTGCACATGGCCTCTGTTCCTTATGTCAGAGACGGCCATTTCTTTCGGAGCTAAGTCGGTCTGCTACTGAGTAGTGCTCCCAGTCTTAATGACAAAGGCAGACACATTCTACTTCACCCAGTCATGATGGTTGTCCCCCGGCAGACACCATCAACAAACTTTACAAACTTGATACCCTAATATGATTGAGTGGAGATAAGAAAGAAGACTTCTACAGGAATATATATATGTCATAACTCCTGTAGAGGGGTTTGTAATACCCAAAAGCTTGAGATGAATATACAATAAAGCAAGAATCTCATCCTCAGAAGCAGTTTTGCTTATTATTTATATTATAACCATATTATATAAACCAATTTATATAAAAGGGTGTACCTGGAACTGTAAAGAAAAAAAATTCCTTCAGTTTTCTATACAAACATAGGGAAGAGTGACCATATGTGGCCAAAATAGTTGAGTCAAAAGGCGATCCATCAATTAAGTTTATATAAAAGGGCGTACCTGGATCTGTAAAGAAAAAAAAAAAATGCAATGCAAATGCAATAAATTGATAAAGAGAGAGCAATCTTTCAAAATATTTTGAGATTTTTTTTTTTCTTCTTTACAGATCCAGGTACGCCTTTTTATATAAACCATATTTTTCTGTTATAAAGGAGGCTGTTATTAACAAATTTGATCCAAAAATAATTCTTCACCAAGAACCAACTACATGTACAACTGTATGTACAAAAGGTCCCTAAACAGTATATCCTATTAAGACATGGAAGTTCAATTCTGCAGAATTCCCATCAAATGCAATGATAGAAGTATTTTTTTTTTGGAAGGTGAGAATAACAAAATAGGCTTTGGAAAAGAAAGAAGGAAAGGTTCCTCCAATATCCAGGGAGCTGCTGGTAAAAACAAACCCAGTAATAAGTTATGCAGAATTTTATTTCCCTTTAATTGAGCGAGGCAATATTTCCCCTAAACACAAGGAAATAAGACCAAATCCATAAAACAAGAAAATAAAACTTAATCCAAATAATTTAATAGTGTGTGACGTTTCGGCAACAGCATTGTCGCCATCATCAGACAAAAGAATAAATGAAACCATTGATTCATTTATTCTTTTGTCTGATGATGGTGACAATGCTGTTGCCGAAACCTCACACACTATTAAATTATTTAGTTTAAGTCTTATTTCCTTGTATTATAATTTATAATCCAAATTGTGCTTTATCAAGACTAAATCCAAATAAATTAATAGAGTGTGACATTTCGGTAACAATGTTGTTACCATCGCACCCCTGATCATTTAAGTGACAGTAAGGCTAGCCATTAATCAGCACCTCAAGGTTGTTTTGATTCAATTTCTCTTGAAGACTCCACAAAATAATCTGCTTGAATCCTTCTCACCAAAATTTTTTTTTAACTAGATTTCTTTTTTTAACTACATCTATTTTTAGTGATAAACTAGGTAATAAGACCAAATCTAAATAAATAAAAAGTGTTTTTTTTTTTTGCTTATCCCTAGTACACGTGGTACAGGCCATGATAATCATGGTGGGTAGAAGTTGGCGACTGCTTTTACTGTAAGTGCACCACATGTCTACACATGTGAAAAGCAGTTCAACTTTGCACTTACAAATGTGCCAGAGCCCCGTTTGGTTACTTGCACTCGCTGGTGAGGTTGAACTTTTGCAAGAATCAGGGGCCATTGGAGCATTTTTTTTTTTTTATCAGAAAAAAGTGCCCAATGCGAGAATCGAACCCGGGTCTCAGCAGTCGAAAACCAACGGTTTAGACTATCCTTCCACTGACCCCAAATAAAAAGTGTGGTACATTTCAATAACAGCGTTGTACCAAAATTTCACATACTATTCATTTATTTAATCTTATTACCTTGTGCTTCTAATCTATAATCCAAAGTGTATCATTTAGCTGGAACTATTTGTATTTCCATTAAATCTGTTTTTCTCAGGCATCTGTAAAACCCTGTATTCACTTCTAAAATGCTGAATTTAAAGGATCAATATGTTGAATCTCTCATATTAAGAGCATCATTGCATTTTTCATAAGAAAGAATGAGTGTTTTAGATCGCAACATGCCTTGCAAGGGCAGTTCTGCTTTGAACCAAATGATTTTAGGCAGATTTTACTCAATAAAGAAATTACACATACACAATAGAAGAAAATAAGACTTAATTCAAATAATTTATTAGTGTGTGACCTTTCGGCAACAACATTGTCACCATCATCAGACAAAAGAATAAATTTATTCTGATGATGGTGACAATGTTGTTGCCGAAAGGTCACACACTAATACATTATTTGGATTAGGTCTTATTTTCTTGTATTATAATCTATAATTCAAATTGTGCTTTATCAACACACACACAATAACATTATTACAGTAGAACTTCCACGAGAGGACACCTCTCTACAAAGGACAGTTTTCAATTACAAAATTGCCTTTTTTCCTATTTTGACAATCTCCGGTAAAAAGACACCTCTCCCTAAAAGACACTTTGGCTCTGCAATTAGGTGTTGTCCTTTACAGGGAGGTTCTACTGTATAACTGAAACATGCAAAACTTCAAGCGGTCTCTTTTCTCTGGGCTTATCAAAAATATGAGAAGAAAAATGATTTTGTTTCAAGTCACTACACATACCTGCGAGTGCTCAGGCAAATATAATTGTTTTCTAAATAGTTTCTTCCATATAATAGATAAGCCTATAGAAGGGCGGCTTTACTCTAAAGTTTGCTTTTGTTATAATGAAAAGAAACTTGCACTCATGGACAAAACTTAAAGAAGTTGTACCTTTTAGCATGTATATCGGGATTGAGACAATAACTCTGAAAGATATTACAGTGACCTTTATTGAAGACACAAGATAACTAAGTGTGAACAAAATTGCCTCTGTCTCCTTAAAAATAAATAGACGAAGGTAATATCAAAGACTTCCCACTTTCTTAAGTTTAGTCCATGAGTGTATATTTATTTTTTGACATTTGCATGTGATAATATTCAAAAAAGAAATATATATATGGCCAAATCTAACTACTGCTTCAGATTTCCTATTTTGACAATCTCCGGTAAAAAGACACCTCTCCCTAAAAGACACTTTGGCTCTGCAATTAGGTGTTGTCCTTTACAGGGAGGTTCTACTGTATAACTGAAACATGCAAAACTTCAAGCGGTCTCTTTTCTCTGGGCTTATCAAAAATATGAGAAGAAAAATGATTTTGTTTCAAGTCACTACACATACCTGCGAGTGCTCAGGCAAATATAATTGTTTTCTAAATAGTTTCTTCCATATAATAGATAAGCCTATAGAAGGGCGGCTTTACTCTAAAGTTTGCTTTTGTTATAATGAAAAGAAACTTGCACTCATGGACAAAACTTAAAGAAGTTGTACCTTTTAGCATGTATATCGGGATTGAGACAATAACTCTGAAAGATATTACAGTGACCTTTATTGAAGACACAAGATAACTAAGTGTGAACAAAATTGCCTCTGTCTCCTTAAAAATAAATAGACGAAGGTAATATCAAAGACTTCCCACTTTCTTAAGTTTAGTCCATGAGTGTATATTTATTTTTTGACATTTGCATGTGATAATATTCAAAAAAGAAATATATATATGGCCAAATCTAACTACTGCTTCAGATTTCACACACACAAAATAAGGCCTAATTTAGATTATAGATTAGAAACACAAGATAATAAGACCAAATCCAAATAAATAGTGTGCAACGTTTTGGTAACAACATTTACAGTATAACCTCGTTAATTCGACACATGCAAATTCGAAATTCTACCTTAATTCGACCATATTCTGTTGTCCCGACCTCCGGCCTATCAAATAACAAACTGTAATTCGACAGAATCGATAATACGACAGTTCCGATAGTTCAACCATTTAAAAATTCGAATTTCGACAGTTGAATGTTTTTTTACTTACAACTTTACCGCTAAACGGTATTACAGCGGCGATGATCGGTGGGCCCCGATAGGATCGCGCCTGCGCACTTTTGGTTTCTGTTAGTTTAAGTTTCACTTTGCAGTGCCGTTGCGCAATTTCACGAGTGTTATTTATTTTTTACGCTGGAATTTAGGAATCGTGCGCTAATTAATAATATTATTTTCTTTATAATTTTCAGCATTGAAATATTTTAGTTATTTTAAAATTTGCAAATAATTTCCTTTTAAATAAATAAACCTTCATAAAATGTAGCCACAATTATTATGATAACATTTTATTTCAATATTCCATTTCCATGTTATGAAAGATTTAAACACAAAATTAATAACACCTGCAGCAGCAGTAGATGCCTTTGATACAATAAAAGCTCTTTGTTATTTAAAACACATTCCAGAGGGAGAAAGACATGCATGTTTTTTTTTTATATATATACCATTTGGAATACATTTTGAATAGGTTTTCAGTGAAAAAGCAGACATCTATAAAGGAATTTTTAAAAAGATATTCATGATTATTTTAAAATTTTCTTTTTATTTTCCATATTTATTTCCTTTCAACTGCTATATTCTTCAATTAGAATAAATTTTATTTGTAATTATTTATGTTTCAAAAATACAGTAAAACCCCTCTATAGTGAACCCCGATGGGACAGAGCTTTTGGTTCACTATAGCCACCACGGTTTGGCCATTTTTTTCACTTTTCAAAATTTTTAGACCGTATAATTAAAGGACAGCCATACACACTGGAAGAGGCTTCCTCACCTTGTTGCTTCAAAGCATTCTTCAAGCATTGCACCATTCAAATAAAGTTAGTGTTTTTCTCCCATTTCATTTTCCCACATATTCTTCTAGGTCTAGATTTCGTTTTTTTTTTTTAAATCTGTCATGCAAACATTGCTGACTTTAAAATCACCATAGTTAATGGCATAAAAATAGTTTTTGTTTCATCACGGGACTATTTATTTGGATTTTTTTTTTTAGCCCTAAAACGTACGATCGCGATCGCGGCAAAAGTTGAGGTTGATTCCTCTTTGTAACAATTTTTAATAGCTTTATATTTTATCTTTTATAATAGAAAAGTTATATTCTCTTATTTTAATATTTTCTTAACATTTTGCCTGTGTTGTTTCACTTTGAAAAGTTCTGAAAATGGCCTTTTTTTTTTTAAGAAATAACATTTTTGTTTTTAACCCTTATCCAGTAACATGGGGTCAATATGACCCCAGACATATCATTTTTATCTTTAATATCATTAAAGATAGAATAATATTTATACCAATTTTTATATACTTCTAGTAAAGCTTAATTTTTAATCCTGCTCCAAAATTTTTAAAATATAATGCTAATTATTCATTTTAACCCGGCATTGCGCGCGCCGGGTGAAAATTACCCATGGCAACATTCAAGTGGAAAATTAACCAATGAAAAATTGGCTGGCGGAGATGTGGTTTCGTTTAGCTTCCTGACTCATCATCTAGTCTAAAGTTTTGGTTTCACATTTTGAAAGCTGCCACTGAAATTCCATATATTGGCACTGTCGGGTAAAAATCACCCGGTGCGCGCACTCACGTAAGTTTTTTGTCGCCTTTTTATTTGATAAATTATTTTTAGAGAGAGAAATAATTCGAATTAATAATTTGAAAAATAACTATAATAGGTTGATATATTTATCAGCCTATAATTCTATATAAAATGGAGGGAAGAAGGCCATATTTAGTTGATCAAAAAGAGATTATTGTAGAAAGTGATATTGAAGAAGATCATCTAAGTCAGTGATTCTCAACCTTTTTTTTGTTGCGGCACTATTTTAAAGATTTGAAAATTTGGCGGCACAATTTTAGAATTTCGCGGCACACTTTTGCTAACTTGAATGCAAGAAAATTCAAATTATGTATCAATATTTCTATGCAAAATATAAGTAATATACATCTCTAACATTCAATTTGCTAATTTCGTTATTTTAAAAAGTAAAAAAATGAAAAAGAAAAACCAATACAAACGTGAACATAATCATATGACTAAAATTCGGCGGCACATTTTTAGAATTTCGCGGCACACAAAATTACCGCGGCACAGTGGTTGAGAATCACTGATCTAAGTGAACATTTTTCAGGAAGTGACACTGGAATATATCCTGATATGGGAATTTTGTGGGATAAGGGAATTATCCCAAAAACACCTTTTTATATAGGGAGAGCTTCTAAAACCAAATGGTCCAAAATTTGTCCTTCACAAACAGTAAGGACAAGAGCGCATATGTCATTACACATTTACTAGGCATGAAAGGTGAAGAAGCAAAAAATTAAAATACACCTTTAGAAGCTCTTTAGAAGAAAATTCTTGAAATGTTGGCCCTTGAACTCATCAAAGAGTAACTAAATCAAAGAAAAAACATTTCTTCACTGCCTAGAGGACTAAGTAGAAAAAATCTTTTTTTTTACAGTTAAGTTAATTGAAATCATAAATGTATGCTCTAAATATTTATTTCAATTCATTTTTAGAAGTCACTACAAGCCATCAAGAAGGTCTGGAACCGCAAGATAAAGCTTCCTACCAGATGTAGAGTGTCCCTCCAGTAGGGACTGGAAGACCCCGACTTTGTGCCATCGATGTACAAAGCCAATTTGTGAAGGACATACAATTGCGGTTTGCAATGATTCTATATAGTTTGTTTTAATTGTCCTCGTGGAATTTTATATTTTTAATATTGGAAAGGAGCGACAAATTCTTATTTTATATACCACTGTCAATTTTGAGCATTATTCAAGAATAGTTTTTAAAATGTTTAATCTGTGTAAAAAATAAAAATATTTTAATAAGAATTACCTTTTTTGAAAATTAAAATGTTGTTACTTTGAAATAGAAAAGGTTTTGTTTTTCCTCAGATAATATTTATGTTCAAAATATATAATTATAATATCGGGTATATTTCACCCAGCGCGCGCAAGTAGGTTACATTTTTAGCGCGCGCGCTCGAGGGTTAAAAAATAAAAATTTTGTTTGGGGTCATATTGACCCCATGTTACTGAATATGTTATAAAGTGCCTTTTTTAATATTTAACTTTTATTGCTATATTTTAAAACAAAAACATTTAAATCAAAACCAAAACTAATTAACGTGAAATCAAAACCAAAACTAAAAGTGTTATGCAATATCCTTTGTGAGATCTCACTAGGCTCAAGTTTCTCTCAGCTGTAAGTACTCTTTTATTTTTTATATTTATAAATATAATGACAGAAAAAGAATTAATTAATAATATTAGTAGATTAATTTTAGATGAAAGTGAAGATAGTGAAGAGGAATTTGGTTTATCTGATGAAGATAGTGATAATTGTTATGAAAGTAATCACAATTCTGAATCTGAGCAGGATGTTATTTCTTCTGGATCTGAAGATGAAGGGGAAGAATATTTAGGAAAGAATGGCCATGTTTGGTCTTCTAAAGAACCAATCAAAACAAGAACTAAGAGTTCTAATATTGTAGTTCGATGCCCTGGCCCTAAAGCATCCCTTCAAATTCCAAAAGCTTCTGATGCTTTCAATTTGTATTTTGATGACAACACAATAAATGTCATTACCAAGTGGACTAACCAAAAAATTGACACTGTGAAAGGTAACTATAAATTTAGAACATTTACCTATGAAACATCTCCTGATGAAATTCGGGCATTAATTGGTCTTACTTTATTGGCAGGAGTAGGAAAAGGAGGCTCAGAATCTACAAAGTCTTTGTTTGCGAGAGATGGGACTGGTAGGAACATTTTTGGTGCAGGTATGAATGAAAGACGATTTGTATTCTTATTGAATGTTTTAAGATTTGATAATAGGGAAAGCAGAGAAGAACGAAGAAAAGATGATAAATTATCTCCTATTAGAGAGTTGTGGGAACTGTTCATAGCAAAATGTTCAAGTCTGTATACTCCAGGTACAAATTGCACCATTGATGAATCGTTGCTAAACTTTAGAGGACGTTGTGGATTCAAACAGTACATCCCGAACAAGCCAGCAAAGTATGGGATCAAAGTATTTGTACTAGCAGATAGTGCAACATATTATTTTCTCACAGGAAAAATTTATATAGGAAAAGATTCAAACTATGATCCCAATTTTTCTGTCCCTACCAATGTTGTCTTGGAATTGGTCAAACCTATTGAAAATACCAATCGAAATATCACAACCGATAATTGGTATACCTCATATGAACTGGCTATGGAGCTTAAAAAAAGAAATATTACTCTGGTTGGCACATAAAAAAAAATAAGGCAATCATTCCCAAAAATTTTCTTTTGAATGGAGATATAGGTGTTTCACAATATGGATTCGATGCAATGGGAGTAACTATTCTTTCTTATGTGCCAAAACAAAAGAAACGTGTCATTTTACTTTCTAGTATGCACCATGAAAAATACACTGAGAAAGATTCCAATAAGCCAGAAATAATTGTGTATTACAACTATACCAAAGGAGGTGTGGACACTCATGACCAACTTTGTGCCAACTATACCTGCAAAAGAAAAACAGCTCGTTGGCCAATGAGAGTTTTTTTTTGGAATGGTTGATTCAGCTGCTTATAATTCTTTGGTTTTATATTCTTCAGTTAACAAAGTATGGGCATCAGAAAAATCAAATAGGAGATCAAATTTTATCAAAGAATTGGCAATTGAGCTCATCACGCCTCATGCAAAGCATCCCTATTCGATTCCCCAAACTCCAAAAGCGATAAGAAATATGATCGAACTGTGTGGATTAGTTGAAATAATGATGCCTTCCCAATCTACATCCCAAAAGAGAGCACGCTGCTACCTTTGCCCAAGGTCGAATGACACTAAATACAAAATCATGTGCTCCAAGTGTAAAAATGTTGTGTGCCCTAATCATTCATTTGTATATTGCCAAAAATGTAATTAATTTTTTTTATGTTTATATGCATTAATATATAGTATAATAATGTTTTAATATCATAAATTAAAATGCTAAATTTATATATATTTTTTTTGTGTTGTTTTAAATTTGGGGTCATATAGACCCCATGTTACTGGACACAGGATTATTTTCATGTTACTGGAGGAGGGTTAAAATGCCTTTATTTTCTTCATTTTGGAAGCCATTTGTATTTTTATATTTCAAATTTAATGGATGAAAATATATTCTATTTAATAAAAAGTATAATGTGTTAAAATTTATACAACATACAGCAAAAATAAAGTGCAAAATTCAAAACAAACAATGCCGCTAAATTTATTGTTTTGAAATCGCGATCCGCGAGCTGAAACATGCTCAAAATTTGGTTGTTTTAATTTTTTTTTAAATTACAATTCTAAGTTTGTTATAAGCATAGTATTTTAAATAGATTTTATTATTTTGGGACCGAAAATAGGTTCGTTATTCTAAAAATCACAAAGTTCGTTATAACGATGGTATTTTCAATGGAATGGAATTGGGAATCGGCGTGGGTTCGTTATAAGGGAAGGTTCGTTATATCCAGGGTTCGTATTAACGGGGTTTTACTGTATGTATTATTGCCATTATGTCTCTGATACTAAAAGTTAATCATAAAAAAAAAAAATACAAAAAGTAAACATACAATGGTTTCATTTAATATCATTAATTTATATTACAAAGCTATTTAATAATATTATTTTAGTGAGTTAGATGATTAGCTAATCATCTAACCTTAATTCAACACTTCCTTTAATTCAACCGAAAGCTCTGATCCCTTGGGGTGTTGAATTAAAGAGGTTCGACTCTATTTGGGTTTGGTCTTATCAGCTTGTGTTTATTTGACCCACAGTAAATAACCACAATCAAATGGTTGAACAAAAGAGAAGACAGTGTGGAGAACATCCGACTTACTGGAGAAGAAGGAAGGGGATAAATAGAAGACGGCAGCTTGCTAGGCCCAACTTCATTCCATCAATCCTCCTCTAAGTTAGCAACATACTAAACAAACAGACAATCAGCCTCTCCTGAAGTTATAATGACACACACATCTCTCTCTCCTGGCTCATATAACATTTCATGAAGGTGATTAGGTACAATTTGGATTATTCTATATACAGTTATGAGCGTCATACGTTCTTAATTCTTCAGTTTTCATCTCTGTCACCGTTTGCTTTTTTTTTTGGAATGGCGCTCTCCTATTGGTTAGCTACAATCACGCCACCTTTGCCCCCCCCCCCCCCCACTCGCTTTTTGGTTTTTGTAACTATTGTGTTGGAGCGGGTCGCACCTTAAATAAATGCATATATTAGTTAATAACTAAATGGAATCCTCTCTTTCTTTTTCCCAGTAAGAGACGCCTACGGAAGCCAACAGTACATAGACAGAAAAGGCACATAGGCTATAGTTATTAACTAATATATGCATTTATATAAGGCGCCAATTTATAATTGTAACAAATAGTATTTGAATAAAAACATTCAATCGGGTAAAACACGGGCGTTGCCCGGGTCATTCGGCTAGTAGATTATAAACACAAGGTAATAAGACCAAATAAATAAAGAGTGTGTGACGTTTCGGTAACAATGCTGTTACTGTAACGTCACACACTATTTATTTATTTGGTCTTATTAACTTGTGTTTATTTGATGAAGGTTTTCCCACTATGTACTAAGTGTCAATTCTCAACCTGCAACCCCAAACCACATTATTGACCACTGTATTGACTCATCCATTGATGAACTCTACTCATCCCCAGCAGACACCATCAAAAGTCTCAAGCTCTACAAGCTTGATACCCTAATATGATTGAGTGGAGATAAGAAAAAAAAAGATGAAGGATTTCACCATAGAAACAATTTGCTAGATATAATTCTTATAATGCTCAGCTGATAAGGTACAATTTGGATTAGTGATTAGAAACACAAGATAATACAGTAGAACTTCCCTTTAGTGCACACCTCTCCAACAGTTTTCATTTGCAAAATACCATTTAGCCACTCTTGGGCAAGAGGACACCTCTCCCTAAAGAACACTTTGGCCCTGCAATTAGGTGTCCTTTACAGGGAGGTTCTACTGTATGCCCAAATCTAAATAAATAAACAACATTGTTACCATGACTTTGGTCTGATGGTAACAATGCTGTTACAGAAATGTCACACACTATTTATTTATTTGGATTTGGCCATATTACCTTGTGTTTCTAATGGACAGATTTGAAAAATGAGGAGAGAGGTACTCCAAGGTTTAATCTGGAGGAGGGGAAGCAGTAACAAGCTCACTAAAAAACCTGGGCTCAGCTGGCCCAGCTGATAGTACCCTGTAAGAACTCCTAATCCAGGGATACAGGATGAACAGCGTTTGTACTCCATGTTAGGAGTGGCTGTACATGGCGTCTGTTCCTCATCAGAGGCGGTCATTTCTTTTGGAGCTAAGTTGGCCTGCCACTGAGTAGTGCTCCCAGTCTTAATGACAAAGGCAGACACATTCTACTTCACCCAGTCATTATGGTTGTCACCATCAAGGGTCACAACTTTATACCCTGATATGATTGAGTGGAGATAAGAAAGAAGAAGAAGAGAGAATCTGGAGATGGTCTATTAACCCTAATGGAGGGATACATCATGAAAAATGAAGAGAGAGGCAGACTGAGGAAGGATTGGGTTGATTATTTAATAGAGAGACACCATGATAAGGCCACAATTTGGATTATAGATTATAGCTACAAGAAAATAAGACCAAATCCAATTAGATTAATAGTGTGTGACATTTCGGTAACAGTGTTGTCACTGAAATGTCACATACTAATAATCTATTTGGATTTGGTCTTGGTAAGGCACAATTTGGATTATATATTATGAACACAAGGTAATAAGACCAAATCCAAATAAATAAATAGTGTGTGACGTTTCGGTAACAGCGTTGTTACCATCTTCAGACAAAAGTACTGAAGATTTTGTCTGAAGATGGTAACAACGCCGTTACAGAAACGTCACACACTATTTATTTATTTGGATTTGGTCTTAATACCTTGGATTTGATCTTATTTTGGTCTTATTATTACCTTGGATTTGGTCTTATTACTTTGGATTAGGTCTTATTACCTTGGATTTGGTTTTATTACCTTGGATTTGGTCCTATTTTCTTGTTGATAATACACCATTAATGTAGGTTGAATTACGATCAATTTGAGTTGTGGACCACTCATCAACTCTTAAAAGGTTCTTATTTGATGCTTCAGGGACCCACTGTAGCCCAAGGTAGAAAGCTTTAAACAAAATTTTGGAAGTTTTAGACCCAGGAAAGAATTGGTTTGATAATCTGAAAGAATAGAAAAACACAAGTCGGGAAGAAGAGCTTCTTTTTATAAGACAACGATCGTACAAGCTTCCAGGCAAGATTTCCTTCTACTGGTACAAAATGACATAAGTGGCAATGATTCATATATACATGGTAGGATCAAAAAGTTCCCACCTTTTAAAATATAAAATATGAAACAACTTATGAAAAATCAATTTTACTGTAAAGAACAAAGCCTAAACTATAATTTAATGCGGCTGGTGATTGTAAAACGACATTTGAAAACTATCCTGCATGTGTTTCTTTTCAACGAAAATTCAAAATTTATTTCAAGGGGAGAAATAACGATTATTTCTAACCTTAGAAGGTTATTTCTCCTTGAAATAAATTTTGAATTTTCGTTGAAAAGAAACACATGCGGGATAGTTTTCAAATGTCGTTTTACAAAGCCTAAACTATAATTTAATTCAGCAACGCTAGTAAATGCGCATGTGTAGTTTTCATTTTAGGCATATTTTTGTTGTAAGTATTTAGCTCGCGTCAGTTTCTGCAATGTCATCATTTGAGTGAAGGGCAAATATAAAATTTTGTGTAAAATTAAAAAAGTTTTTCACAGAGACATTAGAATTAATGAATGAAGCTTATGAAGACGAAAAATTGTCACGAACGCAAGTTTATTTCTGATATAAACATTTTAAAGATGGCCGTAAGAGCATCGCAGATGATTCAAGGTCAGGTCGGCCATTGACGTCAACAACAGATAGCAATATTGGACAGGCTCGTGATTTAATTGTTGCTGATAGAAAAATTACCATTGATAATATATCAGAAATACTTGGAATTTCATATGGTAGTTGCCAAAAAATTATTGGTGAACATTTAAACATGAAAAAAATTTGTGGTTATTTTGTCCACGAAATTTAACAGATCAACAAAGAGAAACCAGATTATCAATTTGAAAAGATTTAATTATAAAACTGCAAATGATGATTCTGATTTTTAAAAAACAATAATAACTGGTGATAAAACATAGTGCTTTCTTTTTTATCCACAAACCAAAAAACAATCACTCGAATGGCACACACCAAGTTCTCCTAGTTCGTCTTGACAAATCCAAAGGAAAAGTAATGCTTGTAGTGTTTTTCGATTATCAAGGACTTGTCTATTAAGAATTTATTAAAGAGGGGGTTACTATTAATAAACAGGCATACAAAGAAATACTTGTGCGCCTTCGTGATGCGCTAAGAAGAAAAATAAACCAACTTTTTAAATCAAAACAGTGGAAATTTCTACATGATAATGCCCCTGCTCATAGAGCCATTATTGTTCAAGACTATTTAGCCAACAACTCTGTATCTGTCTTGCCGCATACTCCTTACTCTCCTGATATCACCCCATGTGATTTATTCTTCTTTCCAAAACTTAAAATGACGTTAAAAGGGAAGCACTTTTCATCGTCATCAGAAGTAATTGAAAATATGACGGTGGAGCTAAACAAGCTTAGAAAAGTTGACTTTGAACTAGCATTTCAACAGCTTTTTTCATACTGAAAAAAATGTGTAGATAACTAAGGCTCCTATTTTGAAAATTTTTATGTTTAAATTACTATACTATGAATAAATAATTAATTTTAGAAAGTTCGGGAACTTTTTGATCCTACCTTGTATATATAATTTTTTTTACAAAAATTAATAGATAATTATAAAAAATAATTTCTGAGTAATATGTTTGACAAAATATGTATAATAAATTGTATGTATGTAAAATTGTATAATAGGTTTATAAATTTTTTTTAATCTATTTTCAATGCGTATGATTCTTTTAAAAATAAATCAATTATTTACTGCCCTTACTGCAATGATAAAATAATGGGAGGGCCTGGCTCATCAGTAGTGAACCCTCCCAGCGGTCTCGCCAGTTTCACCATTGATGAGCCTCCCATTATTTCATCATTGCAGTAAGGACAGTATAAAATTGATTTATTTTTAAAAGAATCAAACGCGTTGAAAATGATTCAAATTTCTTATAATAGATGGTACACGCTAAATGCATCATATTAATAATAGGCTTAGTGGGGGTCGGTGGAAGGATGGTCTAAACCAGGGGTGGCGAACCTTTTTATATTAGAAGGCCAATTTTCATTTTACCATTTTTGAGAAGGCCGCATCCATATATATAAATATATGTATGATTTAATTAAAGGGATTTATATACAAAATTTAAATACATAATTTTCTTTGCAATTAAATAGTTTATAGTGGTATAGTTATGTACTTCATTTTTAGCATGACACTTGAATTACTTTTAGAAATTTAAATACTTAAATTTACTATATTATATATATTATATAATATATGACATTCGTATTAGATATTTTCAATAAAATAAAGTAATTGAAAACTGCGAAAAAAAATGATAATTTTGAATTTATGAAAAGGCCACATTTTGGGCAAGAAAAGGCCACATGCGGCCTTAAGGCCGCATGTTCGCCACCCCTGGTCTAAACTGTTGGTTTTTGACCGCTATGACCCGCATTGGGCACTTTTTTTATAATTAAAAAATACTCCAATGGCCCCCCAATTCTTGCAAAAGTCTAACCCCACCAGCGAGTGCAAGTAACCAAATGGGGCCCTGGTACATTTGTAAGTGCAAAGTCGAACTGCTTTTAACATATGTAGACATGTGGTGTACTTACAGTAAAAGCAGTGGCCTACTTCTACCTACCATGATTATCATGGCCATAGTACCACATGTACTAGGGATAAGCAAAAAAAGGTTTAGTATTATAGCTTAGAAAAATAGAATTTTTAAAAAATTTTGTTTTAAAAAAAAAATATGTAAACAATTGTCACATTTTGTAACTGTAGAAAAGAGTATTGATCAGAAGCTTGTACGATCGTCGTCTCAAGAAGCTCTTCTCCCCAACTTATGGTTCTTCTTCTATAGTGAATGTCAACACAAGGTTATAAGACCAAATCCAAATAAATAAATAGTGTGTGACGTTTTGGTAACAGCGTTGTTACCAAAATGTCACACACTATTTATTTATTTGGATTTGGTCTTATAACCTTGTGTTTATAATCTATAATCCAAATTGTGCCTTATCAATAGTGAATGTCAAGTTCTATGAGATTCTATCTGTAATTGGAGACATACTCTCATGAACAAAACTTGAGGAAGTTGTACCTTTTAGCATGTATATCGGGACAAAATCTCAGAAAGATATTACAGTGACCTTTATTGATGGTTCTTCTTCTATAAAAAATAGGGAGATCATCTTTGTCTTAAATCTAAAAGAAATTTTTGTGGGGTTAGAAGATAGGAAGAGATAAGGTACAATTAGGATTATAGATTATCTTCTTCTTCTTTATTATCTCCACTCAATCATTAGGGTATCAAGTTGTGACCCTTGATGGTATTTGACAACCATCATGACTGGGTGAAGTAGAATGAGTCTGCCTTTATCATTAAGACTGGGAGCACTACTCAGTGGCAGGCTGACTTAGCTCCAAAAGAAATGGCCGCCTCTGACATGAGGAACAGACGCCATATGCAGCCGCTCCTAACATGGAGTACAAACGTTGCTCATCCTGTATTCCTAGATTAGGAGCCCTTACAGAGTACTATCAGCCGGGCCAGCTGAACCCAGGTTTTTTAGCGAGCTTGTTACTGCTCCCCCTCCTTCCTTTTAGATTATAAAACAAGGTAATAAGACCAAATTTATTTATTGATTTGGATTTGGTCATATTACCTTGTTTTAAGATAGGAAGAGAAATGCTCAGAAGAGGGTGAATTAATGTTTAAGATTGACCTCCCTGTAGTGGTCAAATCATTCTCTTTCACGACAACGCTAGGCCGCATGGGGCTATATCAGGAGAGTAAGGAGGATACGGCAAGACAGGTACAGAGTTGTTGGCTAAATAGTCTTGAACAATAATGGCTCTAAGAGCAGGGGCATTATCATGTAGCAATTTCCACTGTTTTGATTTAAAGAGTTGGTTTCTTTTTCTTCTTATCACATAATTAAGGTGCACAAGTATTTCTTTGTATGCCTGTTTATTAATAGTAACCCCCTCTTTAACCCGGCATTGTGCGCGCCGGGTGAAAATTACCCATGGCAACATTTGAATGGAGAATTAACCAATAAAAAATCAGTTGGCGGAGATGTGGTTTTGTTTAGCTTCCTGACTCATCAATTAGTCTAAAGTTTTGGTTTCACATTTTGACAGCTCCCACTGAAATTCCATCTATTGTCACTCTCGGGTAAAAATTACCCGGCGCGCGCACTCACGTAATTTTTTTGTTGCATTTTTTTATAACATTTTTTTAAAGTGAGATAAATAATTCAAATTAATAATTAAAAAAATAACTATAATAGGTTGATATATTTATCAGCCTATAATTCTATATAAAATGGAGGGAAGAAGGTCATATTTATTAGATCAAGAAGAGATTATTGTAGAAGGTGATATTGAAGAAGATCATCTAAATGAACATTTTTATGGAAGTGACACTGGAATATATTCAGATATAGAAATTTTGTGGAATAAGGGAATTATCCCACAAACACATTTTTATATAGGGAGAGCCTCGAAATTCAAATGGTTGAAAAATTGTCCTTCACAAACAGTAAAGCTGAGAACGCCTAATGTCATTATACATTTACTAGGCTTGAAAGGTGAAGAAGCAAAAAATTAAAATACACCTTTAGAAGCTCTTTTGAAGAAAATTCTTGAAATGTTTGGCCCTTGAACTCATCAAAGAGCAACTAAATCAAAGAAAAATAATTTCTTCACTGCCTAAAAGACTATTAAAAATTTCTTTTTTTACAGATAAGTTAATTTAAATCATAAATGTATACTCTAAATATGTATTTCAATTATTTTTTAGAAGGCACTTCAAGCCATAAAGAAGGTCAGGAACCGCAAGATAAAGCTTCCTACCAGATGTAGTGTGTCCCTCCAGTAAGGACTGGAAGGCCTCGACTTTGTGCCATAAATGTGCAAAGCCAATTTATAAAGGACATACAATTGCAGTTTGCAATGATTTGTCTAAAATATCCTCATGGAATTTGATATATTTAATATTGAAAAGGAGCAATAGTTTCATATTTTATATGCCATTACCAATTTTGAGGATTATTCAAGAATAGTTTTTAAAATGTTTAATCTGTGTAAAAAATATAAATATTTTATTAATAATTGCCTTTTTTGAAAATTAAAATGTTATTACTTTGAAATAGACAAGGTTTTGTTTTTCCTCAGTTAATATTTATATTCAAAATATGTAATTATAATATCGGGTAAATTTCACCCAGCGCGCGCAAGTACGTTACATTTTTAGCGCGCGCGCTCGAGGGTTAAATGGTACTACGTGATGATAAAAACATGTATTTACACCTAAAGGTAAATCTCTCATTATATTTTGAGTTATGTCAATTAAATGTGTTGGCAATAAGGAAGAAGCACTGTCATGTTTATTATATCTCTGTCTACAAATGTTTCTTCCTTGATTGGTTGACATTTGTTACATTAAAATTGCATCAAGACAGGCATGATAAGGCACAATTTGGATTATAGATTATAAACCCAAGGTAATAAGACAGGCATGTTTCTTATCTCCAACCATCATGATTGAAACACTTAACATTTGTTATTTAAAAATTTAAATCTATGGTTTCACTTTTTAATTTAAAAATTTGTCAGCAGTTATTGGATTTCTAAAATCTAAGGGCTTTGAAAAGAAGTATGCTTTCTAACACATTGATGGTAGTTTATTACAAGTTGGTAGTAAATAAACATTTTAATACACCTAAGGTATTTTTCAAGAAATGGTTATTTTAATTAGCTGTATGCTCGTTCAACTTTTGTAAACTGTTTTATATCAAATGACATAAAATGATGCACAATTTGATTTCTTATTTTTAGTAACTGCTCGTTTATATAATGAATGCTATATTTGCGGTAAAATTGTCTACATTTCAACAACACTTCGTGCATAGCGTCTAAGAAATGTGAAATATACACAATAAATTGCAATTTTTTTATATAATTTCCATATATATGATCTAATCTAGTACTATAACTCTTAAAAGTCTCACTTTTTAACGAAAAGAGAGAAAAATTACCGCAAAACCCTTTCAAAACAACCTAAATTTGGTATATTCCCTTTACTCTTTGGAACTCAAACTATCAATTACAATAGGGTATAAAAGAGTATTATATAAAATTAATATTATCATTATATTTTTTATACTGAAACTTATAAATTACTTTAATTAAGTGCTATTATTCACGCAATATTTTCATTTCAGAAAAACAATTTCATTACGAAAAAAAAAAAAAAACGCCAAAATAGTGGGGGGGGGGGGGGGGGGGATTTAGTAAATAAACCCCCAAAATCTGTGTTGATAAAATGTAATTATGATTTTTAAAATAGTTCATCAACGTTTCTGTGTTTATTTCTAACAAGAAGACAAAAACTATTGAATTTTTAGAATGATAAAAAAAAAGGGTTCTGCAATGTTAGGGTGGATGATAGAGGGGACGAGCTCTATTCACAAAGCACATAATTTGGTTTATTGAGAATATTTTTCACTAAAATAATATATATTAATTAAAATTTAGATAATGATCAATATTAGTCACTATTTTTGTATATAAATCATGTGTGCATATTAACTTTTAGTTACAATACATCACTACAATATACTCTTTCAGGCAAAAAGACCACTTTCATTCAATGCTCGAGGAATTGGACGGCTGGAGAAGAGGTGATCCACTATCTGAGATTCTTCAGAATAGTAAAGTCAGACTGGATGTATTTTGTAATGTCCTAGCGCATGGTATTTCAAAAATATGACCTTAGCCTATTTGAATGCTAATGGCGACCTCTCTGTAGCTGATCTTGGTTAGAAATACCAGAAGAAATCTAGGAGTGGATGCAATTATCCTTAGGGATCTGATGAAGTAGTCATGGGCATGTGCTCCTGTCCAGACCACTACACTAGCTCTACGCAAACTGGTGTGAACAGGAGTTCAAGTCAGGATGAAGCATGAATATTCTGACTTATAAAAAGCAAAATTATTTGCATCCCTATCCGCTAGTTTGTTGTTGTTGACTCTATAGTGTCCAACTACCAATCACAGCCTAATGGGCTGTATTATTTCGGCCACTAAAAGTTATCGTGTTGGCTGCAGAAGTGCGGGAAACTGCTGTGAGAGTGGATCTGCAGTCTGAAGCATCCTGAGTCAGCTAGATTATTATCCACAGGTTGAATGGTGCAGATAATTTCTAATAGTTTGGTTTGAAAGGCTGTGCAGTTTTGATGAATCTGTAAAAGAATCGCTTGCGGTTCTTGAGAAGCAATAGTAATTGCAGCACCAATTCTTGAATTACTTTTCGATCTATCTGTGAAGATTAAATGGCTTTGTTATATATACTTCTTTAAAGTTCAGATTAAAGGAAAAAAGGTCGCGCGTCTGAATGGATGTGTGACAGGAGTTTGTTTTCATGATTTGGTGATTTACCTTCTTTATTCCCTTTAGGAAGATCAGTTGAATGCAATGACATCGTAAGAATGTGGAGATGGCCAGGAAGCTTGAAGAACAAGGAGCCCCTCTCAATATATACTCTGAAAATATGTGATAGAGTCTGCAGAGCTAATGGATATCTTTATTGGAGAAGGCATGACGACTCCAGGCTGACACTCCATAAAGGAAGGCTAGGATCACCACACACTGAATAATTTGAAGCCAGCAGCATGTCCTTTCATGTGGAGTTTCAACTGTAAATACTAAATAAAATATATAATGAATATTAAAAATTATATTATTAATATATACAGTTATCAGCGTAATGCATTCTTTCTTAATTCTGTCACCGTTTGCTTTTGGTTCAGTGGTAGAATGCTTGCCTGCCACGCGAGCGCCCCGGGTTCAATTCCCGGCTGATGCATTTTTTTTTTACAATTTTTAAAACTCATTTATATTATTGAAATATATGTGCTTTTCCTGTCTATGTACAGATTTATGGTCTATGTACACAAGTATACAAGTTATTTGCAAATTGCGTGGCAAATTTGCCCTTTCGCTCGCAAGCAGCGCCTCTAGCGGTGAAGATGGGAGGTAATATCAGTGACCTAATGGACATGTAAAACGTGTTTTAACAGGACATAGAGAAAAATCTGGAAAATATATTTTTCGTATTTTTAGTCAAGAAAAATAAATTGACAGATTCTGGGAAAAAAAGTAGTTGTTTTTTTATTCAGAAAATGATGATGACAATTCGGCTAGTAAAATATACAAGTATCAGAGTATTCAACAATCAATCAACAATTCTGTCATCGTTTGCTTTTGTGAATAGAATAAATACCCAAATATGGCCATTTCTTATAAGCATCGATGGTTCAGTGGTAGAATGCGCGCCTGCCACGCGGGCGGCCTGGGTTCGATTCCCGGCCGATGCATTTTTTTTCTTTTTTACAATTTTTAAAACTCATTCAAATTATTATCCCTATATATATAAAAGTCAGCGTATGTATGTATGTTTGTCAACTATACACGTCCACAATACGTAACTAATCTGACTGATATTTTAACAGTATATAAAGTAGAATCTGGAAAAACTCTTAGTGGAAATTTCAGGTCTCTATCCCGAATATCCGTCGTGTTATTTGCAAATTTGCTCTTTCGCTCGCGCCTCTAGCGGTGAAAATGGGGGGTAATACCAGCTGACCTAATGTACATGTAAAGTTCGGAGCGGGACGTTTCACAAGAGTGACATCCACGGCTCCAATTTATAATTGTAACGAATAGTATTTGAATAAAAACATTTAATTGGGTAAAACCCGGGCGTTGCCCGGGTCATTCGGCTAGTGATAATATATATAATAAAAGGTTTTTCAGTAAAACCTCCCGTGAGCGAATAGCTTTGTGAAATAAAAATGGCAACTATGCTAACAATAATTCTGACTGGGCATTGTTACATCTAAGGTAGACTAGGTAAAGGTATGGAAAGTTTACCCAATTTGACCTCTTTGTTAAGGTAAAGATCAAACTGTGGAACCTTCTTTTCAACTGCCCAGCCCTCTAATATCAAAGATTCCAGACGGCCAGCCGCCTAGAAATCACCAATCTAAGCTGGCATCCCTCGAAAATCTTCCTATAAATAATTTGTTTATAGTGCCACCTTATTATAAATTGGAAAGGAAGGGGGGACCTTTACTTTACTTGTAAATAAAACAAAGAAGTCTAAAGACCAAAGGACTAAAGAAGTAGGTGGATTTGAGAAGCAGTATCATGAACTAAGCCAAAAGGCCAAGAATCTATTTCTTATTATAGAGCAATTTGGAAATATGGTGTATCTATATACAGCTAACATATGTACAAAACAAACAAACAAAACAACTTTATTAGGGCGTCTTGCCCTATACGGATTCGCCGTTGAATTACAAACAATATTAAACACAGGGGAAAAGGGAGAGATAAAGTATTTACAATTGAGGTATGGCAAACAGGGTGACTTTAAACATATATTACACATATATCATTAATGGGGAAGAGAAATAAAATGAATGATAAATACAAAAGTATAACATGAGAATATGAAGAACATTGAAAACAATATGAAAATTACATTAACAAAGGATAAGTGGAAAACATTTGGTGATTATAAGAAAAATAAAAGGCATTTGTGAAAAGGCAATAATCAGTAGGCAAAAGGTAATATACAGGGTGATCCAAAAGTCGCGCACAACTTTAAAAATTAATAACTCCCCGAATATTTGCGCTAGGTCAATGCGGTAAACACCATTGTGTTCAGGATGCAATGGGATTTTTTATGACAAATAATGAAAAATTCGAAATTGATTTTAGTTACAATTTTATTCGCCAGATGGCGCTCTACCAGAATCAGAGATTCAGCGGCCAAATTGTTTGATAAATTGAAAAATATAACTGATCGACACGTATTTTTCCTTTTTGAATACCAGGAAAGAACCCTAATAATATCAAATAACAAATTAATAAAACACCACTTCGCCAAAAGTATGAAGAATTGGTTAACGATTTTCAAATACAATCAGAGATATGTAAAATAGGTAAATGCAAATTAAAACATGTAGCAAAAAGAAATTTGATATTTTAGATACGGTTTGTTTCCGAAGATAATAAATTTCTAATATTTTTAATTCAACTCTCACTCAGTATCGATTATGTTTATTTTAATTCATTTGAAAAATATGTATCTATCTCTGATAATTTATTTTACTCTGGAATGCCGTTGTTGTTTTTGTCGTGTCCAATAAATAGCCTCAGATGTCTCCATGCATTTCTATCACAGCAGCAGCAGCAATGTCCACTATCTTGGATGTATGAAGCTGCTGCTCTGGGTCTATGTCAATTTTCTTCAAGGCTGCGTAAATGAGAATATGTGGGTAGGTGTTAGTTCCATACCAGGACAGTTGTTGCATGTTCTATAGGTTCTTGTGCCATCTGGATGTATTTTCATTCCCTTATAATGTTCTAAGCCTTGTTATAGTTTTTGTCAGTTTTCTCTCAGAGTTTATTTCACATATTTGATCTTTTCTTATTTTTTTGTTTAATTATCTTGTATTTTGCCAAGGTATCAGCGTCAAATACTGACATTTGTTCTTTATTTTGGCTCAGCTTTCTGGCTTCCTTTGCCAATTCGACTGCCATTTCATTACCCCGATCTCAACACGGGCAGGAATCCATTGTAGAATGCAGTTATTCTCCAATGATTCCAGTTGGGTAAGTAACGAGTGTATTTTCTGTGTGATTCTAGTATTGCCCTTTTGAATTGCTTCTAGAGCGGATATGGAGTCGCTGTATATTAAAATTCCTTCTGCTTGATGCAGGGATGGTTGGTTAAGGCATAAATCAAGAGCATTCCAGATAGCTGTCAGTTCACAAGTGAAGTTTGACGAAATCTGTCCTGCTCCTTCTTTGATTTTGATGTTTGTTCCATCTTGCAGTATTATGTTAATTTCGTCCCCTCCATTACTTAGGGTAAGGTCTGAAGATCCATCTGTATATGCTGTTAAAGGGCGTGTCCTAACATTTTTAATCAAGAATTTGTACTATGAGGACATAGCCATTAATATTCCAAACACATTAGACCTCGAAGCCCAAGGTATCAAAGTCTATCTCAATCAAAACAAAGCCATCAACATATACAATATGTATCACCCTCCAAACAATACATTTATTGACAATGGAACAATGGCTCAATTTCTTACAGACAACACTATTATTGTAGGTGACCTTAATGCCAAACATCAACTATGGGGATGTCCTACGCCAAACCCAAGAGGCAAAATACTATCAAACATATTTGACGACAATGCCTTCATGTGCTTAAATGATGGGAATCCTACCCATCATTCCTACAAGCTATAATACTGCACAAGCCCTTGATATAAGTTTTTACTATCCTGACATTTTCCACAAATGCAAATAGAAAATATTAAAAAGTTTTGGAAGTGATCATTTGCCTAATTTGATAGAAATTAGCACCAAGACCAAAACTAGCTCAATTAAGAAAAATTCTGGAACTTCAAAAAGGCTAATATGATATCTTTCGAAAACACCATTATTAAAGCAGCCAAAGTTTCAATACCAAGAGGTAATATTAAGAAATGGATTCCAAATTATACACACCAGGCAAAAAATATTCAAACACTTATAACTAAAAGAAATGAACTACAAAAAAGTGCACCCAAAACCAAACAAATTGTATAACTGAACTGAACATTGTGATTGCAAAAATAAAAAGATTATACGTAAATGTGAAAAGGAAAAAATGGAAACAAACTTGTGAAAACCTGAACCCAAGAAACCCAAATACAAAACTTTGGAATTTGGCAAAACAAATTGACAGAGCCCAGCCAAAAACTGAAAACACAAATATGATTAAGAATACAGATAGTACACCAGCAACTAATGACAAAATTGCTGCCAATCTTTTAGGTAATTCATATCAAATAAGTAGTAAAATCAAGGTTGAAAAAAGGCCCGAAAGATTATTCATGACTGTAAAATGTCACCAGCACTCATAATATTTTCCATGAAAAAAATCAATATGAAAAAGCTAGCTTATGCATTAGAAAACACTGACCTAAACAAGACTCCTGGGCCAGATGGAATCCATGGCCGAATGATATCAAACTTGGGCAAAATTGGCAAAGAAAGACTTCTTAATATTTTCAATAACTCCTGGAAAGCTGGAAAATTGCCTCAAGACTGTAAAAATGCAACAATAATTCCCATTAAAAAACTTGACAAATCTGCTGATGACCCAAAAAACTACCGACCTATCTCCCTAACAAATATTTGCTGCAAATTAATGGAAAAAATTATACTCAGACGACTCACCTACCACCCCGACACAAGAAATCTCTTACCAGAAGAACAAAATTGATTTAGGAAAGGACATGGGACAATAGACCAACTCTTATTTTTCACACAAAAGGTAAAAGATGCACAAAACAAAAAAAAAACAACTAACCACACCATAGCTGCTTTTTAGACCTTACACAAGCTTTTGATAAGGGGGGTATGGAAAAACAAGTTAATTACAAAATTATACAAACATTTCAAAATTGATGGAAAAGCTATCACTTGGATAAATAATTCCCTTAAAAATATATAAATCACGGTCAAATATAATGGCATTCTATCTAAAACCTTCAAATTGTACCAAGGATTACCACAAGAATCAATCCTTAGCCCAACTCTCTTCACCCTATTTATTGCAGGCATAGAAGAAAAATTTTCAAATAAAACCAATATTGGACTTTTCGCTGATGACATTATTCTATGGAGCAGTAACAGTAACTGGAAAAAAAGCTGAAAGAAATTTGAACAAGACTCTTCTCCACCTAGAAAAATTTGCTAATAAAAATAAATTAGAATTTAACCCGCAAAAATCTTAAACCTGTCTTTTTACTACCGATAAGAAACTATACAAAATAAGACCAAATATTATTCTGAAAGAACAACAAATACAATATAATAAACATCCTAAATATCTCGGCTACACCCTGGATCCAGAAATTAAAACCAGTAAGCATATTGAGGGAGTTGTTAGAAAATGAAGAGACCGACTAAAAATCTTGAAATATATTTCAGGAAGAGTGGGGAGCTGAAGCAACAACACTAAAATTAACTTACACATCTCTAATGAGACCTATCTTGGAATATGGATATCAAATCTATGGTACAGCATCTGAAACAAATCTAAAATCACTGGAAAGGATACAACTAAGTGCAGCCAGAAATATTACAGGTCTTCGAAAAACCTGCCCTAATAATATTGTACTTTACGAGGCAGACATTATGTTCTTGAAGGATAGAATAAGCTACAATCTGCCAAAATATATAAACAAAATCAAGAGTTATGAAAACAAACACAGAACTTTCAATTACATACTTAATTGGGAACCCAATATAAGATTTAAAAAATAAGGCCCTCTCCACCTGGCCAAAAGAAATGGATTTTTAAAATATAAAGTGGAAAAATATTATTTAGCTGAAAAAATATCTCCATGCGAACCATTAACAAAATGTTATTTTTAATGCCACTTTAAATAAACCCACCAACAAACAATACCAAAATCCAGAATACTTAAAACAATTATCATTAGAAATAATTAATAAAATTCCTAAAAATGCAATAACTATCTATACCGATGGTAGCAGAGACGAGTTGGGACACACTGGCAGTGGCTGTCTCATCAAAACCACAAATGGCATTGAGAAAATAAACAGAAGAAACCCAGAATTTTGCTCAGTCTTCAGATCAGAACTTATAGCCATCTATGAAGTCTTAAAATCCATCAGAAACATTAAACATCACGATATATGGATTCTTACTGATAGTAGAAGTGCCATACAACACTTGAGTCACACAGGGGATCTTAGAGACAAAGTAAGCAGGAACATAATTGGTTATCTCCAAAAACTCTCAATACCTCAAAAATTCACCATCAATGGATACCCTTACATGTTAGCATTGAAGGCAATGAAGCTGCTGATGCGCTAGCGGAAAAAGGCACAAAATAACCCTTGCTATAGAATATAGGATCCCACCTAAGCACAGTTGGTATACCCTAGAAGCTGATGGCCACCCAGACCTTTAGGTCCACAATCCGGCATGCGAAGCATGCCCTTCGCTGCTATTCTGTTCAACTCATAAGCCAAGTAACGGTATCCAAGCTAGTGCTTGGACATTGTACCTGGAAACACCACCTCCCAGACAACGTGTCTGGAAGGATTTCTTTACCGGTGGCCTTTAATCATAGCAAAATAGGAAACTATCTACTGTGTCCAGCAGGGACCGCGAGGAGGCAGCCCCCGGTCGACTCTGTTCACTCACAGCTGAGGAAAAGCTCAGCTGCCACGTCGTGGGCTTTCTCAAGAAGCTTGCTGTGATTTCTCAGCAGCTTACTCTCGATCTGCCCCTCGCCCTCCTTCTCTCTTCCTGCACACCCACTACCCTTGGACAATCCAAGACGTAGTGGCGTGCATTCATATCCCTTTCTCCATAGACGCAATCAGGGTTTCTCTTAATTATTTGGGGAAGAGCCCATGTCCCGAACTACCCAAATGAGTTTGTGGGACATTACCTTACAGAGGTACTTGGGTGTTGTTACCCCATTGAATACCTCTCTCCCCTTCACACTGTTCCTCCATCTGTCCAACCATAAGTCCTGGACGTGCCCCCTGATCCTCCTATAAACTTCTTTCTTTGTCACTGGGGTCCTCAGTGATCTACCTCTAAAGCATCCTGCCTTAGCGATCCTGTCTGCGAACTCATTACCTTCGATGAGGCTGTGCCTCCTAAACCAAGGGAGCTCCGGAGCCCGCGTCATCATCTCCAGCTCCTGGATTATTTGATGCGCGAGTTGCCCTTTCTCCAGATTGATGGCGACGAGGGCCGACATACAATCTGAATAGAGGCAGTCCGGGCTGAAGTTCTTCTCGGCACACACTCTGAGGGCCACCCTGATCGCAACCAGATCGGCTGAAAAGACCAATTCGTCCACTCTGAGTGTTAAACTTTCTTGGAAGATCAGCTCTCCATTAGTGAATATCACTACCCCAGCTCCAGTATTGGTTCCAGACTTACTACAATCAGTGAAAACCTCCGTTCCAATCCCCGTCGGCCCTCCAGGACTCCAATTCCACTTTGGCAACCACTGCGGAGGCTTCCTTGGATCCCTCTTCGATTCCAGGGCCCCCGCTTCAAGTCCCAGGGCATCTTCCCTGTTCTCTGATGTCTGATGGTCTCCTCCTCTAGTTTCAATCCCAGGGGAATAAGCCCAGCGAGGACCAAAAAGGCCTCACTGCTGGTAGTGCGATATCCCCCTGTGATTCTGAGTGCCGCTGTCCTTTGCACTCTCTCTAGAGTTTTTGTCACCTTCTGATCCCTGTTTCGGCGCCACCAAGCCCCGGAAGCGTATAGCAAGATTGGCTCGACACAGGAGAGGCAGAGGTTCCTAAAAATCGTACCCTCCTTCTCCCCCCCCCCTGTTGAGAGCCAACCAGGACAGGCCTGCACAACGCCTCCCTGCCTCTCGCCACCATCTCCTGGTATTGCCAACCCATCTTGTCATCAATGACCACCCCCAGAATGGTCATCCTATTGACCAACGCTACCCTCCGTCCTTCCATCCGGATAGCCGGCTTGTGTTCCCATTTGATCCCTTTCCTTTTAGTTCTTATGTCCCTAGGATTAAAGCTGAGGGCTTTAGTTTTGGAGACATTGAACTTAAGGCCAGAGTTATGGGCCCAGATCGAGAGAATTTGGAGAGAAGTTCCAACACACTTCTCAGCCTTCGCTCTCAAAGCAGCCTCAATGATGAGGAACTGGTCGTCAGCATAGAGAACCAGTCTGGCTCCCTCAGGGAGCTCCTCCTGGAAAACGGTGTTTACCAGGATATTCTACAGAATAGATCCGCAGCAAGAGCCCTGGGGGCAACCCCTAGCACAGTTTCTTTCCAACTTCCGCCCACCAAAACTGAGGCTAATCCGTCTATCCCTCAGGAAGTCACGAACCAAGCTGCACAAATTATCAGGACAACCCATGTCCATCAAATTTCTCATCAGCTTGTTCCAGCTCATGGAGTTGAACGCGCCATCCATGTCCAGGGCCACGAAAATAACCCAAGCACCCTTATTTAAGCCCATCTCAACCTCGTTCGGGGCTGTGGTTGTGGACTTCCCTTCCCTAAAACCATGTTGGAAAGAGGAAAGGAGTTCATTACTCTCTAGCCAATACTTCAGTCGCTGAGCTACTAGGCTATCCAGGACCATACCTAGACACACTAGTAAAGAAAGCGGACGATAATCATTAGGAGAATTACCCTTTCTACCAGACTTTTCCAGAAGCACTACTCGGGCAACCTTCCATGCCTCAGGAAATGCACCAGTGTCCAAGCATCTATTGAATAACCTGGAAAGAAGCGATGGGTGCATCCTTACCAGGGCTTTCACGACCGTGCTACCGATCCCTTCGGGACCAGGGGATTTCCTTTTCCCGATCTTGAAAGCCGTCAGTTTCACCTCATTCTCAGAAAAGGGCGGATCTACCAAACCACAAGTGGTCTGAGAGATCTCGTCCTCTGGTTCCTCGTTTCCGAAGTGCCGATCCAAGTTGTTTTTATTTTGTCTTCTGCTTTCGAGCGAGTAGGCCTAGAACACATTCTCTCTGAATTTTTCATTGTTGGTGGATGAAACAGCACCAGTGATTATTTTGGCCGCTTTTGCTTGAACACTGTCTAGTCTTACTTTTAGTGATGAGCTTGAGGGAACCCAGACCGGTGTTGCATATTCCATTATCGGCCTTATTAAGGTGGTATATCTCGTTCTGAGAATTCTGGGTTTTGCTCCCCAATTTGTTCCACATAGCCTTCTCAGAATGTTTAGTTTTCTGATAGCTCTATTTGAGGTTCTAATTATGAGTTCTGAAAATTCCAATTCCTCATCAATAATAATTAAAATAATTTTGTTGACACATCTTGTCAATACATGCAACAGTCTGCACTATTAAAAAAAGATAATATGCATTATATACACTATGTACAATAAATATGGCGCCTCTGCCAGCGCTGCAGAATTTGGTGGAGAATCGCCAGTGGGTCTCCAGCGACACCACGCATTTTGCGATCTACGATGAATACGTAGATCGCGTACTTCGCCGCTTAGGAGATGGTGATGGCGTGGTCCTCGAGACCAACTTGAAAGATCCAGGACTGCAGTATCACACCTAGGAATTATGGATTTCTAATTTTATCAAATATTTGTATGTTTATGTTTATTTTGTGGTTATATTTATGCCTTTTTCCCTGTGAGTGGAGAAGACGCATAGGTTTGGTTTTATTGGGTTTATGGTCATTTGGAGTTCCATTGCCCACTTTTCCAGTCCTCTCATTGATGTGTTCAGTATTTTTTACGCTTTTTCTATGCTGCTACTTGTGTGCCATATGGCTATATCATCTGCATAACAGGCAACCTTTGTGTATTCAGTGAGGTAAGGATGGATGTCGTTAATATATAGCAGAAAGAGTAGAGGACTGAGCACAGATCCCTGAGTTACACCAGCCCATGTTCTTCCTTCCTTGGAAAATTCTCCATTGACCCGAACCTTTAACCTTCTTCCCATTAAGAAGTCTGCAATCCAGATTAAGGTTTTTCCTCTTACTCCGATGTTGTGCAGCTTTTCACGTAATTTCTCTCTCCACACTCGATCAAAAGCTGAGGTCATATCAAGGAATATAGCCGTGGTCTTTTTTGGCGGTTTTTCTTGGAAAGAATCTATTATTGATTGACAGAAGTAGAACAGTTGATCAGTCGTACAGTGCTGGGATCTATAGGCAGTTTAGTAGAGGTTTATTTTATTATTGCTAGTGAGCCAGACTATGAGCCTAGAGTGGATAATTCGTTCTGGTATTTTACAAAGTATGCTGGTGAGATCAATTGGCCGATAGTTCTTGTATTCCTTGGCATCTTTGTTTGGCTTCAGTATTGGCACTATAATTGATATCTTCCAATTCTTTGGTAGTTTACCAGTTTGCCATGAAATGTTCAGTATTCGTAGGAGTTGATTATTAGCTTTGTCTTCAAAGTGTTTAATCATTTGACCAAAGATTAGATTATCTCTTGGTGACCTTTTGGATTTTTTTATTGATAAGTTTAGCTCATTCAGTGTGAAGTCTCTCGAGAAAATATCTTGTTGATGGAAGTTTCTTGTTTGTGTTTAACTAACTGGTTTATATTATTTTTAGAGTCCTGTCTTCATTCGTATAGTTGAGTATGGAAGTGCTTGAAAGATATTCAGCAATTATGTCAGCCATCTGTTTGTTCTCGTTCTCGCTGTTCTATTCATATCGGTTAGAGTATTGGAGGATTGGTGTTGGTTTTGATTGTTCTCTAACACTCTAATTATATTCCAGTGTTGGCTGTCCTTTCTTGGATATATTTTTTCGCAGAATTCTGCCATTTCTCTTGTTTGCATATCCAAATTTCTTGTTCTATTTTGTGACTAATTTCAATGAGTTCCTTTCTGTTTTCTTCTGTTTTATTTTTTTAAGAAGTTAATTGATATTGTCTCTCTCTCTCTCTCTGAAATCATTGCCTTGATGTTGTGGTCCTTCCAGTAAGGTATCCACAGGTCTTTACGTCTACCTCTAGGTATCGATGCTTTTGCAGCTTTTGAAATGTTCGAAGAGAATTTTTCCAAGTTTTTGTCAAGCGTTCTGTAATTCAATTTTTCGTTGCACAGTTCTTCAAGCTCCTCTGTGAATTTTTTTCAAGTCGCCTTTCCTAAAGTTCCATGTTCTTTTTTTCTAATGGACATTCTCAATTTTGAAGTTTAGGGTTGTTAAAATTGGTCTGTGGTCACTGATTGCACCTCTCAGGATTTTCCATTGTGTTGTGGTTGCGATGTTGTAATTTATCGCTGTGATGTCTATTGCGGATTCTGTGCCTGTGGACTTAGATAGGTAGGTGTTCTCTCCGTTATTTAACGGTGTAAGGTCGAGGTCGGTTAGCATGTCCTCAACCTGCTGACTTTTGTTATCCTGGACAGGTGATCCCCAAATTGAACTTTTGGCGTTAAATTCGCCGAGTATGATTGTGATATCCGAAGACGCTTCACTTAATGTCTCTATTGTGTGTACCCATACAAAATTCAAAGATTTCACGAGCTGAAAGTTGGCGATTTTGAGATGCGTCAAGAATTCGCTGCATGGGTTTTACGGCAAATTGATATTGATGAAAACTGGCTGTCGAATGTTCTGTGGACAGATGATGCTCACTTTTCTCTAAACGGAAAATTTAACATTCAAAACAGCCGCATTTGGGCAACAGAAAACCCTAGGATTTTTACAGAAATGCCACTTTACCAGCCTAGAGTTAGTTTTGTGTGGGTTCACTTCTTTTATTATTGGGCCATTTTTCTTTGAAAAATCAATGGAAGAACTTTTAAAACCGTTTTTGTAACTGGTGAACGTTATGTTCAACTTTTGAGAGAAAAGGGTATTCCCATATTGTGCAGGGCAAAAGCACTAAGCGAAATAACATTCATGAAAGATGGAGGACCTCCTCATATCTCCCGAGGTGCCAAACAATTGCTGAAGGATACGTTCGGTGAAAATCGTATGATAAGTCGCCACTTTATATACCAGTGGCCTCCAAGAACACCAGACTTGACGCCTTGCGATTTTTGTCTATGGGGGTACATTAAATCGTGTGTTTATCGATGCTGGCCTACCACATTGGCCATGTTGAAGGCTTCTATCAGATGGCACGTTTTATCAATTTCAACAGATATGTTATTTAATGCTGTCCATTCTGTCATTTATCGTCTCCAGGCGGTGATTGAGAATAAAGGGTGCCACATTGAGCAAGGATTGTGACCTAATACAAGAGAGAAAGCAGTTACCTCATGTGTTATATAAGCTGCCATGTATTATATTATCTACCAATATTTTTCAGCTCTTTGTGTTGGGATATGGGGATAATAAATGCTGTCCTCACATCTTGACTCTATTTTTTTGTGAACAGTAATATTTTGTTTGTCATTTGCTCACATATTATGTCGTGCAAACCAGAGTGTTATAACTTCTCGAATAACACTGGTACACACAATTTTCCCCCTTATGTTTAGTGTTCGCTTTTCGCTCATTAAAAGAAATAGTATAAGGAATATTTTCTGTACACCAATAACTTTAGAAATTTTGTGAAAAAAAAATAATACAAAATGATTTTACTACCACGTTTTTCAACGCAAAAGGTCGATTTAAAAATTATTTTTATTTGAGGGGCCACATTTTTTAAAATTGTGTACAGTATAATAAACAATGATAACATTTGACAAGCCCATAGGATATTTGGAATAAAGTACGACAAATATATTTTGTCACTCCCCTCTATATTTGATTTGTTGGATCATGACAAATATCCAGTTAAATAGTCAAGTGTCGCCAATCAATCAAGAAACTACACATTTCTTATAGCAAGAAATCCTATTAGTAGTGCCATCATAATTTTTTGTACTATATTAACATTTCAAAAATTCGTGTATTGATATCAGCAGTGTTTTTCAAACATTCAATCTATTTCACAAAACCCCATATAAAATATACATATTTTTGCTACATGTTTTAATTTGCATTTACCTATTTTACATATCTCTGATTGTATTTGAAAATCGTTAACCAATTCTTCATACTTTTGGCGAAGTGGTGTTTTATTAATTTGTTATTTGATATTATTAGGGTTCTTTTCTGGAATTCAAAAAGGGAAAATACGTGTCGATCAGTTATATTTTTCAATTTATCAAACAATCTGGCCGCTGAATCTCTGATTCTGGTAGAGCGCCATCTGGCGAATAAAATTGTAACTAAAATCAATTTCGAATTTTTCATTATTTGCCATAAAAAATCCCATTGCATCCTGAATACAATGGTGTTTACCGCATTGCTCTAGCGCAAATATTCGCGGAGTTATTAATTTTTAAAATAGTGCGGGACTTTTGGATCACCCTGTATACAAAAAGGAAAATATGTAAATAAGAATGAACATGTAAATCTTTTTTCTTTTTTAAAAAGTAATGGCAGGAATAAAGAATGGTCATTTTAAAGAAAAAGAATCAAGGTGGACAAAAACAAAAGTTAAAATTTACATATATGTTGGTAATGATAAATTTACATAGTTAGGTGCGCTTTTAGATATAATTACATATGAATAAGGTAAAGTGCGTAAAAATACAAATCCTAAAAACAAAAACATTGTGAAATCAAATTAAATAAGAAAAGATCAAAATACTAAAAGTTTGGGAATTTAAATATAAGATTGCAATGTGAAGCTATAGGGTATTGTGGTTATTAGCGAAAAAAATATATATACTGGAAATATGATTTAAAAAAAAAAAACTGTTTTAGCTATATCTTATTTCCATTAGTATTGACAACTTGGCCATTTACAGCTTCATAAACTACACCTTTTACAAAAAGTTTGTTATCTCTCAACTTTGATCGAGTGCCTTTTTCAAAAAGTTCTTTCCTTTTAGCAATAAGAATAAGCCGTTGATCTCTAATCTTTTTACTGTAGTCTTTGCTTATGTAAATTTTGCTATCTCTAAGTTTAGTCGTATTTTTGAATAATTTAATTCTGTCCTCATATTCAGGCAATGAAATCAAAATAGGCGATTTATTAGCCTTTCCAAGTCTATGGCATTTAGTTATACTTATATTCTCTAGAATCAGCATTTTTTCTTTTATAATAGATTTAACTTTTTGAAGACTTTCAGCTGGTCCTTCATTCGCTTCTCCCTCAACTCCGTAGAAAACGAGATTTGGCTCCCGCAGCTTCATCTCCAGAAAGTCGGTCCTGGCTTCAATTTCCCTTAACTTAGTTACATTCTCAGAGACTTTCTCGTTCGTAGCAGCCGAGGTTTCCACACAAGTTGTTAACTTCATTTCAACTCCAAGAAGTCTCTGGTCCCACTCTATTATTCTTTTCTCGATGTTTGACAATCTCGTATCTATTCTCTCGCCAAGATTTCTGATCTCTGATGACATTTGGACGATCATTGTCTTCAACTCAGTATCAGCCGATTTCTTCCCTGTGGGGGTTGGCTCTGTTAACAAAGTTGTCTGCTTTTTGGGGCCAGGGTTAGGCTCAATACCACTGATCATTAGAAGTAACCAAATGACCTGGATACAATAGCCACTGGATATGTTCAGTAGTAGTAGTATAGGAGTGCCAACACATCCAAATCCATCGTTTGATTTCCGATACATTCTCCGTTTACATTTAACAAACTCTTGTATTAGGTATTCTGGCCGTTTGAAACAAATTATGATATGGAGAACTAGCAACAAGTATGCAAATTTCGGAATTTTCATATCGTCCTTACAACTGTTTTATTATTATTATCTCTTCTAAACAAGTTATAACTTAGCTTTCCCCTTTTTTTCAGTAATTATCCGCTTTAACTAAAAAAAAACATAAATTACTTACAAATTGTTCGGGAGCATTTTTCAATGCGGCCGCTTGCCTTGGCCTCCTGGCGGCGAATCGAGCTAACATATGTACATATAGCTAACATATGTATATAGCTAACATGGATTACAAGAAACCTGGCAAACGGTTTATAGGGTTAATCACTGCTCAGCCAAGCTTTCTTAACCATTTCCCCTATCATTATAGTAATATCTCTATAGAAAGATATACTAGTTTTCATTTATTATTTAAAAGTTATATAAGCGCACAAAAAGCAGTTTGCCAAATCTACTCAATAGATGGTTTATTTGATTAATTTTAATCATTTACTAAGGTTTTCATTCAAGTAAACACGTATTATTCTTCATTGTTGAAAGGAATTCTCATATATTATAATTAGATCTAAATATCCGAAGAGACTTTTATAAATTGTTTTAAATATATTTTAAAAATGAATTAGTTGATAACCAAAAATATTTGTTGGGAGATATCTATTTTGTAGTTGTTAATAACTTAATTTGTTTTTGGAAAATTTCGTCTCTTATACTAGACTAATTATCCGGGTTCTGTCCGAGAAAATTGTTTTAGTAAAGTTTCATTATTATTATTAGTAGTAATAGCAATGATTTTTTTTAGCAGTGTATGAAAATGTATGCGTAGAAAATACTGTACACGAATGCCCAAACAATGAAACTTTTTTTTTGTTTATTTTATTGATCTGGCATAGTTACATTCAGGCACACTTTGCAAAGGTATTGAAAGAAGATCCAACTGTCCCCCATTTTGGGCTCGAAAATCATACATTTTGGTTAGTAGCCAGTAAAACTATATTCTCTTTCCCCCATTGCCAAGATAAAGACCAAACCGTGGACCACCTCCTCTTCACCTGCCCAACCTTCCAATACCAAAGATTCCAAACAGCCACCCTCCTAGGGATCATCAACCTAAGTACAGCATCCCTAGAAAATCTCCCAAGAAATAAATCTGCCTGGCGCCACCTCATGAATTGGACTTCCACTGACATTGTGAATAAAGACATAGGTCAGAAGGACAGCCCGTGTAGTTGGCGACTTCTGTACGCTTCAAGAAAAAAAAACCGGGTTATATAAATAAATAATATTAATTACTAAATCAATATACATCTATATCAATGTATAGGAATTTTCTTATGTTTTATTATCATATAATGAAGTTGAAACTATAACTCATTTACCAGACCTAACTCCATACCCTGTCAAAGTTTTATCCTGCTGTGGCAGAAATCGTTGTGAAACTTATATGAAATGAGAACAAAACTTTTTAAAAACTATCACAAATTCTTAACGCTACAATCACTATTCTGACGTTACCGTTGTGTTACCAACGCTCATTTAGAACATTTTCGCTGGACGCGTAGATTCAGCTCACTGAATAAATCGCAACTTTAGAAAATTCGAACAAAGGCAATTTTGTAAAAATAGTACAAAAATGAAATTGTACTTGGATCAGGTGGATAAATTAAGAAAAAAACATCTCCTGATCATGTACCAAAAAGTTGATGATGTATATGTTATATTCAATTTAATTTTTTATAATATATAAATATTTTTATAAAATTTGACCTAAAAACAAAAAGCTTTTTTAAATTATTATTTTTGTTCTGTTATATATTGTTTTGTTTTTTCTTTTGGGTTGGTTAAATGTTTTATTTTTTAATAAACTTATTTGCCAAAATATAATATTATATTAAAAATAAAGAAGGCATCTCCTGACCACAAGCACATGTGCTTTTTAGATGGCAGAGCGCCATCTAGTGGAGTAAAAATAAACTAAACGTTTATTTAGCTTACTCCGAGATATTTGGCCAACCCAATTTCTTGATAAATCAAGAAAAGCCATCCACGAACGCGTTTCGCGCTGTTGGCGCTCGTCAGCGTGGAGAAGGCTGTAACCATTGCGACCAAAAATATTTTTTGGACCCAATGGCTTCCCGAGAAATCAAGAAATGGGTATTTAAGGTCAAATTTGCGTAAAGACGCTTAACACATTGGCCAAATATCTCGGAGTAAGCTAAATAAACGTTTAGTTTATTTTTACTTCACTAGATGGCGCTCTGCCATCTAAAAAGCACATGTGCTTGTGGTCAGGAGATGCCTTCTTTATTTTTAATATCAACACCTGACCCACTTATCTTTTATTTTTTTCTATTGTTTTTTCATAATATTATATAGTTAAATTTGTTTAAAATAAAATAAATATATTTGCTAATAATTGATATTTCATTATATATATTTTTTTGTAAGTAAAATTTGCATTCGACAATCTAAACATTACTTAATAATTAATTACTTTTTTTTATTCTCTCACCCCCGAATATAAGATATATATGCCCAATTCTGGAATAATTAAAAATCGACGATTAGTTGATATTTATTCCGATATATGACACAAAATACATTTTGTTTATAATAGTTTTTACCTATGCCCCAATCAATACATAATATTTTATAGCATCCTACGGGCGTAGTATCGGCCTAGTCTGCCAAAAAGATGTTTTGGCTGTTGAAATCGTTACCATCCCTGGAACCATGGAACACAAGTTGGCTTCTTTTCGAATTTTTCAAAGTTGGTGTAGTGGTTTAGTCTATATTGATGCATTTATAAAATGGAGAGATACCTTTAATTTTAGCACATGAAACACCAAATTGTTCCTGCGGAGAAACTGAACAAACTGTTCACCACCTCATCTACGACTGTCTGAACTTTACAGAAGTGAGACATCGTTTTGTTGGAAAAGAAGACGTCCGAAGCAGCCAATGGGAGGCCGGCGGAGGCAGCTACGGGGATGCAGCGGCAAAAATGAGGAAACGATAGGGGGAAGAACTTGTAAACAACTTTTTTTCGAACGCTAGAATTTGCCCTGATCTCCGATTCTTTTAGTGTAAATATTTAAATAATACTTTACTTATTTTCTTAAATTGTAATAAATATAATTTTCCCTCCTGTTTTCGTCGTATATTTTAAAAGTGTTATAAACAACGACGCCTTAACTTTGAACCTTCAACCCCGCCGACCAAGAATAGAGGTGAGTGACTACCTCTATAGAATTTAGATCGTCGTCACAACACAGAGTGGCGGTGAAAACGCAATATTTTTGGCATCCCAGCCGGGACTGTTGAAGGTAAATTCTAGAAGAAAAAAAGGAAGCATTTTGAGCTGACCATTTTGGAACTCGCTGGCTAACCCTACTTGCCGCTTTGTTTACAAGATGGCGGAAGAAATAATTCTACGTTTAAAAAAGAAGCGTGCTGTTAACAGATCATATTTAACGAAAACATGCAATAAGATTGAAAGTGGACTTGACACGCTAATGAGAATTGAACTTGAAGAATTATTAGAACAATTGAATGAATCATTTAACGAACTTAAATTAGTGGATCACGAAATAGAAACGCTTCTTGAAACTGACGATTTAGAGAAGGAATTACAGGGCGTAGAGGAATATCGAGAGAAATATATTACTTGGAGATTTAGGGCAAATAAAAAGATTCGCCAATCAGATTTTCATGGCGAAAATATACCGAATTCGAACTCACGAATAGATGAAAATGAAATGAGACATTATGTACCTTCCTGCACGACTGTGAAACTTCCGAAATTGATGATATCGAAATTTTATGGAAATGTTAGTGAATGGCTGACGTTCTGGAATTCTTTTGATGCAGCTATACATCAGAACAACTCACTGAACCCGATCGATAAATTTAACTATCTGAAATCACATCTCGGAGGAACTGCACTAAACACAGTCGAAGGTTTCGCTTTATCTGCGGACAATTATGAGAAAGCTATAAAATTGCTTAAAGACAGATTTGGGCGAGAAGACATTTTGATTAGCCGACATATGAACAATTTGTTGTCAATGAGACCACTCAAAACATCAAGCGATGTAAGAACCTTCCGCGAACTTTTTGACAACCTTTCTGTTCATATAAGAAGTCTCGAGTCACTAAACGTGTCCATTGATGTTTACGGACAACTGTTGTGCCCGATAATAATAAAGCTTCTACCTGCAGACCTTAATTTGGAATTGAACAAAGAACTCCCGACAGGTTATGTAATTAATGACTTGATTACCTTTCTGGAAAGACAATTAACTGCACGGGAGAAGAGTTTTAGAAACGAAATCGGTACCGGGAATGAATCAACTTCTAAACCTAATTTGGTAAACAAACATCCAAAGACAAGATTCTACAATGAAAAACCAATTGCGACAGCTTCAGAACTTTTGAATTCAGTTCACAAATCGAATGAATGTGTATTTTGTGGTAAAGACAACCATGGAAGCCCTAAGTGTGACTTTGCAGCTAATATTAGTTTAAACGAAAAGAGATCACTCATGAAGAAAAAAGGCGTTTGTTATAAATGTCTTCGGCCTTCTCATTTAAGTAAATTTTGCAGAAATGTAGTCCGTTGTTCGATCTGCAACATGTCTTCCCACCTGGATGTCATGTGCACAAAACTGATTTTAGATAGAGGTGGATCTTCCAAGTCTCCAACGGTGCAAGATGAAACTCTCGCCAACTTATCAACCTCCCCAGACGTCTTGTTACCTACTTTGAGAGTGACCCTCAAAGGGAACAGAACGGAGAAGACGGCACGGGCTATAATAGACACCGGATCCCAAAGATCGTATATTTTACATAGCACAGCAATGGAAATGGAATACGAACAATCTAGGAGAGAGTTCTTCCGGCATTCCTTGTTTGGAGGATCGAGTACCGACGTAGTTGAACATGAGGTCTATACCATTCATTTATCTGACATCAATAATTCCTATCGCTGTGAGTTTGAAGCACTAGGTCAACCCCTTATCTGTGGAAGCATACCTCCGGTGTGTCCAAGATCATTGTTAGAAGGGAGTGAATAACTCGACGTGTCTGATTTGATGAGAGACCGTATAGAAGTCCTTATAGGCGCGGACATCGCCGGGAGATTGCTAACTGATGATCAGAGAAGGATCTCATCTGGACTGGTGGCAATCCGTACCAAACTAGGATGGACTGTGATGGGAAAGATTCCTCCAACGGAGGTGAGAGATGACATCAGCTCCCTTTGCGTGACCACACTTCTATCTTTGGATCTAGAAAACTTGTGGAAATTAGATGCAATTGGAGTCTCTGACGCGGAGGTTGAGAAGAAGACTCAGTCATTACAAGCTGAAATGGAGGAACATTTCGCCCACACCACGACGCGAGATATCGAGGGGCGCTATGAGGTAGCTCTACCCTGGGTGCAAGACAAGGAAAGGATTCCTTCGAATAAAGATCTAGCCGAAAACCAACTAAGGTCTGTAAGAAGAAAACTTGAAGAAGTTGGAGACATGAAAGAGTATGGACAAATCTTTGAAGAATGGATGAAACAGGGGATAATCGAGTATGCCAGAGAGGATAAACTAGATGGTGTACACTACCTGCCACATCGACCAGTGTATAAAAGGAACAGTCAAACTTCTAGAATACGGCCAGTATTCAATGCGTCGGCCCGGAAGAGAGGTAAACTTTCCCTGAATGACTGTCTGGATAAGGGACCCAATTTGATAGAAATTATACCAACACTTTTAAATAAATTCCGGAAATATGAAGTTGGTGTCTCTTCCGATATTGAGAAAGCATTTTTACAAATTGGAATAAAAGAAGAAGACCGAGATTATTTACGATTCCTGTGGCACACAGAAGACGGAAGATTAATCACGTATCGACATAAAAGGGTTGTTTTTGGAATTACCACTAGTCCGTATCTTTTAAAGGCTACCTTATCTCTCCACTTAGATAAGGCTCCTGAACATTTAAAAATCACAGCTGAACAGTTGAAATCATCCTTTTATGTTGACAATTGTTTATCCAGTTTTCAGAATGTTGAAGAAACGGAGAAATTCGTGAAAGAATCTACTGAACTGCTCTCTACAGCTTGTTTCAATCTCCGAGATTGGGTGAGTAACGTTACAGACTTTTCTCTTATGAACCAACTGAATAAGGAAGTGAACATTTTAGGAATAACATGGAATACTGATAGAGACACACTGACAATTGGTTTGGAAGATTTTGAATTAATTGGACCAACCACCAAGAGAAAAGTACTTTCAATAGCGAGCAAGATATTTGATCCATTAGGAGTTGCTTGTCCTGTGACTTTAATTCCCAAGCTGATATTACAGGAAACTTGGATACAGAAGTTGACATGGGACGAAGTCCTACCTGGATGTTTAGTACAAAGATTTTGGAAGTGGTTTAGCAAACTGAAACACTTGCCTAACATAGAAATTCCTAGATGGCTTTGTTTTAAGGACTCCTATGTAGAGAAAACCACTCTCCACATCTTTTGCGACGCCAGTCAGTTTGCCTATGCAACCTGTATTTTCCTCCGCATTGAAAAGGAAGATAGAGTGGACATCCAATTGATACAGGCTCGAACACGAGTAGCTCCACTGAAGAAACTCACCATCCCAAGATTGGAGCTTTTGGCTTGTCTGATTGGAGCTCGTTTGGCAGCTAACGTCATACAAGATCTGGAATTTGAGGAAATTCCAAGATTTTATTGGACCGATTCGACCAATGCTCTCTGTTGGATCCAAAGGGAAGACAACTGGGCAGCCTTTGTGATGAACCGTGTTAAGGAAATTCATAATCTTAGCTCCCCCGAATCTTGGCGCCACATTCCAGGCCGATTAAACCCGGCAGACCTCCCATCTCGGGGATGTTCAGCAGAATCACTTAAGGAGACAAGATGGTGGGAGGGACCTGCATGGTTAAAGGTATCCCAAGAAGAGTGGCCCAAATCAACCATTATCCCTGATTTGGAGATTGTTTATTCTGAAAGGCGCAAGACCATCCTGAACACCTTGTGTACGACAAGAGAAAATGAAAATTTATTTGGACGTTATTCCCATTTTTTGAGAATAGTACGAATCACCGCCTGGATATACAGATTCTTCAACAACGCCAAGATTGATAGAAGAAAGATAATTTCAGAAGATCTCAGTACAGAGGAAATCACTAAGTCAGAAATAATACTGATAAGACTTATCCAGAGAGAATCGTTTTCAGGGCATGAAGATAAGAAACTACAAGGCTTTAAGTTGCTAGTAGACTCTTCAGGGATTTTGAGAATAAAAACTAAAATTTGCAGAAGAGAAGATTTTGCTAATTTTAGAATGCCCATTTTATTGCCCTCAGATCACCTTTTGGTTTCTTTGCTCATCAGGTGGAACCATGATACCCACGGGCACGCCGGTCTACAAACTCTCCTCGGTATTCTGAGAGAAAACTATTGGATACTAAGATCCAGGAAAACCGTCAAGAAGATCATCAATCAATGCATTCGCTGTAAACGATTCACCGCGACACCAGCTACCGTCGAGTCAACATCATTACCAGAAGACAGAGTACGAGATGCTGCAGTTTTCGAAATAGTAGGAGTTGATCTAACTGGACATCTTATCTTAAAGAATAAGAAGAAAGCATGGATTGTCATCTTCACATGTGCAGTGTATAGAGGAGTTCATCTGGAACTTGTGACATCTTTGTCTATGGAAGCCTTCCTCCAAGCTTTCCGCCGATTTATTGCTCGAAGAGGCCGACCATTGATTGTGTATTCGGATAATGGGACTAATTTCAAAGGTATAGCTAATGCTTTAAAGAAGATTGATTTTTCGAGATTAAAATGTGATCCCACATTGAAAAACATCACCTGGAAATTCATACCGCCTGGTGCTCCTTGGTGGGGTGGATGGTGGGAGCGTTTGATTGGAATGATGAAACAATTGCTCTTTAGGATTCTCGGTCAAACCTCCTTGGGATATGAAGAACTTTCCACGGTAATGTGTGACGTCGAAAGCTTGATGAACACACGCCCACTGACCTACCTAACTGAAGAAAGTGAGGATCTCGCTCCATTGACACCTTCGTTGTTCTTACATGAGGTCAGAGAGGTTGGCGTTCCAGACCTGGACTTGATTGATAACCAGACCCTCTCCCGCAAATATCAATATATCAAACGTGTACGAGAAGATCTTAGAGAACGATTTCGTATCGAATATTTTGGATTCCTGAGACAAGAAACGAGACGCCTGAAGACTACCATACCACTCAAGGTGGGAGACATGGTACTCATTGGACAAGAGAGTTTAAAGAGACTACACTGGCCGTTAGCCAGAATAATCCAATTCTATCCAGGAAAAGACGGACTTGTGAGGGTTGCGAAAGTGAAAACTTCATCAGGTGATAAAATACGACCTATTCAAAAACTCTACAATTTAGAGATAACGCCCGAGATAAGATGTCGAGACCCTCTAACGGAGCGATCTCCCACACAAGAAGTTCGATTGACAACTGAAGAGGACCCTTTGACTTCACAACAAGAGCAACATCACATTGATACCCCGAATGTTGTGTCAAGTTACGGACGGCCCATCAAGAGACCCAACCGATTGGATCTACTGAACTTTTCCTTCCCATGTTTGAGTCGTCGAGACGCCAACTCAAAGGTGGGAGAAATGTTGGAAAAGAAGACGTCCGAAGCAGCCAATGGGAGGCCGGCGGAGGCAGCTACGGGGATGCAGCGGCAAAAATGAGGAAACGATAGGGGGAAGAACTTGTAAACAACTTTTTTTCGAACGCTAGAATTTGCCCTGATCTCCGATTCTTTTAGTGTAAATATTTAAATAATACTTTACTTATTTTCTTAAATTGTAATAAATATAATTTTCCCTCCTGTTTTCGTCGTATATTTTGAAAGTGTTATAAACAACGACGCCTTAACTTTGAACCTTCAACCCCGCCGACCAAGAATAGAGGTGAGTGACTACCTCTATAGAATTTAGATCGTCGTCACAACACAGAGTGGCGGTGAAAACGCAATAGTTTGTTCCCTGATCTAAGTGATTTAACCCTCTTACATCAGCCACTTTGTTTATATAAATTTTATGAACTCTGTCGATTAATTCATGTAAATTTTTTAAATATTTAATTCTAAGTTCTAATTTGTTTGCTTTCTCTGTAATAGGCGCAAATATTTCAATATCGCGCCTGGTTGATTAAAAAATAAATAAAAAAGACCATACCCCCCTCTTCACATATATATTAGAATAATTATACATATACACATGTAAATTGAATTTTATTGCCATCTATCGTTAAAATTTTACACAAATAAATTTACTGGCAATGCGTTTCTTTTAAATATTTAAAATAAAATTTTAAAAGAAATATTTAAAAGAAACGCATTGCCAGTAAATTTATCTGTGTAAAATATACACATGTGTTTATTGAAAATGACAAGCTTCTAATTTATTTGTCTTTCCGCCCCCGAAAGCTCTCTAGACCTCTTACCACAATTCAGATAACCCTCATCTCAACAGTAGACCAATGAAAAATCCATTAGACCGATTATACATTGGAAGCGAAATTATAGAGAGTGAAAATTCAGTTGAGTAGTTCATAGGTATTGATAATGATGATGAAATTTGCAGTAATACTATTAGGAGAACCTCTCTGTAAAGGACACCTAGTTTCAGAGCAAAAGTGTCCTTTAGGGCGAGGTGTCCTCTTACCGGAGAGTTGCTAAATAGTAAAAATGATCATTTTGGAGATGAAAAGTGTCCTATATAGAGAGGTGTTCTCTAGCAAGAGTGTCATCTCATCGAGGTTCTCTTTTATTATGAGAAAAAAAGAATAAATAAATACTCTTAAATAAAGCCTTTCAACAATAATGATAATATAAATACTAATACAAAGTAATAACACGCCATCTATATATAACAAATGAAAACATTATAAGACGCGAGTGTTTCTTCCACAAATAAATTCAATTTCTACTGTCCTTACTGCGATGAAAAATATGCAAACATTTAAATGTAATTCTACTGTCGTAAAAGCTTTTGTCCATAATTTGCTTAAATACAATTTCTAAGATTCCAACTTTCAGTGTAGCATATATAAGCAGAATGATCCAATACAAGAGCTCTAAAGAAGCGTTCTGGTAGAATAAATTGGCGAAACCGCTGGGAGGGTTCACCACTGATAAACCAAACCCTCCAAATATTTTTTCATCGCAGTAAGGACAGTAGAAGTTCGAATTATTTGTGAAAGAAACACTCGCGTCTTATAAGGTTTTCATTCGTTATATATAGATACTATGGAAAAGAAAGGTATTTCAATCAGAAACGAACAGGTTCCTATGATAAGTAGGAATTAGATTTAAGAAGGTACAAGTTTGCTCGACAAAATCGGTTGTAATTCCGAGGGAATTCGACAACAAGCCAAGTTTACTTGGAGCAACACAAGAGAGGAAGGGAGATGGGAATACGAGATGTGCTCATTAAAATATTTTTCGAATAACTTTCCAGCGAGTTCGTGCAGTTGGTTGCAATCAAAGGATATATAAATCAATTTCTTCGAAAAATATATAAATATTTTTCATAAAGATAGAGGCTGCCTGGCCAGAATTCATAGTTCTTCAAATTAAAGATACTTCGGCCAGTAAATCTTTTTATTGTCTCGACGTTTCGACAAAAATATTTTGTACTCGTCAGGAGCGAACAAAAATAAAAAAAATTGGCACATCGAGACAATAAAAAAATTTACTGGCCGAAGTATCTTTAATTTGATAAACATTTTTGTCGATGTTTTTATAGCCATAGTGAAGCCTAAAGCTGGGACATCTGCTATTCTGTCATTGTACGTTTAGTAGCATCTTTTTAGACGGGTATATGTTTATATAAGCAATTTTGAAAAAAAAAAATCAATTTAAACTATTGTCAATTTGATCGCGAATAAAATTATTTTACGAAATGTTTATGAATATACATAGTACGTACTCTTATGATATTATAAATAAAAATTATAAAAAAAGAAGACTTTTAGCGAAGCCTCCGTGGCCTAATGGATAAGGCATCGGTCTCCTAAACCGGGGATTGCGGGTTCGAGTCCCGCCGGGGGTATTTTTTTTTTTAATTATAATATTAATTTAACGTAATTTATATTTATAGCGAGTTTATTTTGGGTGTTGACTGAGCTGTTTCTGAAATTGATTATCTTCTAGGAAAGGTAAATTATTGGAAGATTTTAAGTTACTTGTATGTATACCTATTCGAACTGTATGTGTTCTAATCTAGAGCACTACAAAACATCTTTCTAAAGGACGACATCTATTTACAAAGCTAAAGTGTCCTTTAGAGAGAGGTGTCTTTTTATCAGAGGGAAGCCAATTAGTAAAATTGATCATTTTCCCATGAAAACTGTTCTTTTATTGAGATGTCCAAAGAGTAAGTGACAGATCATCGAGGTTTAATTGCCCCTTACCCCCGCTAATATCGTTTCATTTTTGTTAATAGAGAAAAATTTCCCGTTATTTTTGTGAATGAAAATATAACTTCAAGCTGATACATCCTATGAGCGACCTAACTGAGGAGTGACACCTACTTATGAGGTCATGATTTCATTGCAGTTTTGTTCTATGAAGAGCAGTTGAGCTATCTTAAGAATAGAGATGAAACGTGAGAGGAAAAACATTCAAATTACTATGTGTGGCGTGATAATGGAAAATTATTTGTCTCCTAGAGTACTGTCGTTATAAAGGGCTAAAGTCACACTAGGTCTGTAACCAGGGTTGTGGTGTTGTGCAGAATGGCGGTCCGCTGATTAAGATTGTGTTGAGCCAAGCGGTTTGTCCCTCTAGACGTCGGTCCCCACCTCGACATGCCATTGCCTCCACCCTTTAGACATGGAAACATTGAATAGACATCATTCCATACTCCCGCCGTCTTCACTCACCCTCTAGACATGTAAACAATAAACAGACATCATTCCATACTCCCGCGGTGTCTTTTATTTCACCCTCTAGACATGTAAACAATAAACAGACATCATTCCATACTCCCTCTGTGTTCTTTAATTCACCTCTAGACATGTAAACGATAAACAGACATCATTCCATACTCCCGCGGTGTCTTTTAATTCACCCTCTAGACATGTAAACAATAAACAGACATCATTCCATACTCCCTCTGTGTCCTTTAATTCACCCTCTAGACATGTAAACAATAAACAGACATCATTCCATACTCCCTCTGTGTTCTTTAATTCACCTCTAGACATGTAAACGATAAACAGACATCATTCCATACTCCCGCGGTGTCTTTTAATTCACCCTCTAGACATGTAAACAATAAACAGACATCATTCCATACTCCCTCTGTGTCCTTTAATTCACCCTATAGACATGTAAACAATAAACAGACATCATTCCATACTCCCTCTGTGTTCTTTAATTCACCCTCTAGACATGTAAACAATAAACAGACATCATTCCATACTCCCTCTGTGTCCTTTAATTCACCCTCTAGGCATGTAAACAATAAACAGACATCATTCCATACTCCCACTGTGTTCTTTAATTCACCCTCTAGACATGTAAATAACAAACAGACATCATTCCATACTCCCTCTGTGTTCTTTAATTCACCCTCTAGACATGTAAATAATAAATAGACATCATTCCATACTCCCTCTGTGTTTTTTAATTCACCCTATAGACATGTAAATAACAAATAGACATCATTCCATACTCCCTCTGTGTTTTTTAATTTACCCTATAGACATGTAAATAACAAACAGACATCATTCCATACTCCCACTGTGTTTTTTAATTCACCCTATAGACATGTAAATAACAAATAGACATCATTCCATACTCCCTCTGTGTTTTTTAATTCACCCTATAGACATGTAAATAACAAACAGACATCATTCCATACTCCCTCTGTGTTTTTTAATTCACCCTATAGACATGTAAACATTAAACAGACATCATTTTATATTCCCGTGGTGTCTGTCCTTCCACTCAGAATCTAGACCTATAATCAATGAACAAAGTCATTCTATACTCCCGCGGTTTCTTTTCACTCTTCTCTAAACAGGTAAACGATATTCTGACGTTATTCTTTAATCCTTAGTGTCTTCTGAACAATCACATCACGGTTATCATAATGTCAACATTAGGTATATGTGATAGCATGGTGTGATGTCCACTGAACAATCGAGGCTCTCTCTCATTGTTATTTTATATATAAATTTCGTAGCCTATTTCATTTTATTTAATTAAATTTCAAAAATAATTTTCGAATTAGTTTTTATTTGTTCCTCGAACAACAAAACATATTTACAACACAAACTATCTACCACAATGATAGTTCATATTTCCTAAAAAGTATAATTCCTGAATACTTGTATAAATGGCTTAAAATGATCATTTTCCAAGATAAAGTATTCAAATTGAGAATATCTATTGTTAACAGACACACAACAGTAATCACTTACCTATGCAAATCCTTCAGTTATTAAAGGCGATTTGTAGTCTATTCTATTTGGAAATAACCACACGAGCCATTTGAATCTTGATTTACAACTTTCATATTTTTTTGATCATTTGATAGTTGAGAAACTGTCTTGATCTTGCTTCTTCTCTATGTTCTGACAGTATAATTAATTCAACGCTATTGTAAAATGCCCTGGCTCTAAAGAACACTAACCACAATTATTTATAGAAACAGCCCATCAACGATTAGAATTGAGCTTTTCTTTGCATTGGATATAAACCCTTAAAAACACCTTATGGAGATTTAGCAACCCACTGCAGACGCTGAGAACTATTTCAGAAAAGAAAAATATAGCAATAGAACTCTATTACTTCTACAGATCAATTGTAAATAAATTCACACACAAAATAGGTAGTGAATAAAGTTTTAGAACAGATGCGTAAATAAATTCCATTTCAAACAAAGGCTCACGTGCACATGGGGAAATGGAGAAAAAATTATTGTACTATTTTGTAGTTGAATGGCGAATCCATACAGGGCAATGGGCCCTAATAAAAGCCTTTTGTTGTTGTTGCATTGGATATATCACCAATAACATCAAATCTAGTTATGCTTTTTGAGACTTCTCATTGGCCATTGATGCTGAATCAAATTTAGGGCGTGAAGTTAAAATGACTAAAATCATAATCAGAAAAATCTCATCAAGCTATAAAGTAGATGAGAGCAAACATATTTAAAATGTCAGAGGCATATACAGTATTTCTTGATTTGAGAATAATAAGTTTTGAGATATCCAAAAGAATTATAACCAAACTTTTTGAATGCGTTGATTTGCCAATCTCTTTCTTTGATGATGATGATATCGAGGTAAAAATTGGAACTATATGATCTGGCCATAAAATATGTTAAAGAAAATATATTCGTTATGCTATAGGAAGATATTTTTTGATTTGTGAATAATAATTCTTGTAGAATTCAAAAGAAAAAAATACCAAACTTGAGAATGCTGATCAGATACACTAGTTCCCCCATTGACGATGTTCTAAAGCTATCATAGACCGATGTCTTCTGCGGTCTTAGATTTGATGGCCGAGTTTCTTCGCTGATCTGAATCGTCAACGTGTTTTATTTTCTATTTATATCTCGCAATTTAACATTATTTTATAAATATTTTCCACAGCCGTTCATCAAGACCACTTCAGACAGCTCAGTATGTTTTTATAATATTTTAATTCGATAAATATTCATTAAAACGTTTTTGACTTGTCATTTCGAACATAGTTTCTATTCGTGCCCTTAGGTTGGCAATGATTCTAAAGACTTTATCGCTAAACTTCATAAATTATTCGATTTTTGATTGAAGATATAAAAAAATCAGTATGTGGGGCTCTTGAATTTTACGTAAATGTTGGGGAAACCGCTGGGAAGGTTTACCACTGATGAGCTAAGTCTTTTCAATATTTTTATATCGAAGTAAGGACAGTATTAGTTTGTTTTATGTGTAACAGAAACATTTGTTCTTCAATGATTTCACTTCTTATATATTGTTACATCATGATTAATGGCGTATTTCTTATATTATTTTTAATATATTTGAAATTTAAATTATATATTTATTTATTTTTATATAAAATATTCTATGATATTTATTTAAAACAGATTAGATTATCATCATTTGTATTTAGGTACACGAGTGACTTCACTGCTCTCTTTGATGTGAGAAAATAAATAAATCATTCTGGAGGTTACTTAAAGTAGACTTATCTCATTATTCCCTTATATAAATTTGTAGGATGGTTGAAACACGCTCTGGTAAGATGCAAGACCCAGCACAGGAGAGAATCATGGCTGAAGAGTCTGCCAAGCCGCAACCTGGTGCAACAATTGGTAGAGATGCTAGTTCCGACCCAGTTGTCCTGCATCCCAACATCGACATCCCCAAGTATGATGGAACGGAAGACCCTCGCCCATGGATTGAATCTCTTGAAGAAATTGGCTTCCTGTACCATTGGGCAGACTACATTATCTCTCGTTATGCCGCCATGAACATGACGGGAAGCGTTAAAACCTGGTTGAATTTACACAAAGCTAGTTTCACGAGCTGGGAAAATATTAAAATCCGCCTCATTCAGGATTTTTCTTTGGACGCGAATAAAGAAGAACTTAGAATGAAGCTCAACAGAATGCAACACGGGAATGAACCAGCAATCAGGTTCTCGGAAGACATTCTAGTGTTGTGCAACAAGGTTGACCCCGCAATGGAAGAAGAAACAAAAATTGAACATGTTATTGGAGGACTGAAAAAAGAGTACTCATTCGCGCTCTACCTGAACCCCCCTAAATCGACCGATGACCTTCTTGTCGTGTGCAAGAAAATGGATTATTTTGAAAAGAAGTATCGGGAACGTGTGGAGAAATCCAGAAATCTATATAACGGTCCACGCTATTCTAGACACCAACAACAATCGAGGTACGTGCCGCCGACTGCCGCACGAAACTACCAGACCACTTCCAGGCCCCAAGCCCCTGTTTCCAATAATTACAAGAACGACTCCCCTCCTACTCCCAGACAGTATCGAAACAACTTTCCCCAGCCCTCTACCCCTAGACGTCCTTATAATCCTAACTTTGTGCCAAAACCAAACCTTCAGAGAAACACCTACAATAAAAGCCAAGAAGTGAGCAAAAATAGGACGGAAGATGGAAGACCAATCTGCTTTAAATGTAACAAGCCAGGGCACGTGGCCCGTTATTGTAGGGTCAAGTTTATAAGAATCTTAGAAGAGGATCCAGCAGATACCCAAGAGAAGGTCGAAGAGAAATGTCAAATGAATGAAATATCAGAGAAATCAGGACCTCGGCTTTATGCCGATGTATGTCATAACACACAGACAAATATTCCTACCCGGAATAGATATTCCGTGTTGGAAGATTTAAACTAAGCGTCGCGCCTGAATCTGTCAATCAAAGCAAGTCGACCATAAACGGAATCAAGAAGTTGGACCCTAAATACAAATTAAAAATTAACGTGGACAAGATAGGGACTTTTGAAGCTTTGGTTGATACAGGTGCTGACCTCTCAGTGGTCGACCTCAGAACGGCCCTCGATACAGGCCATGGTATAAGTAAACTCGCAAAAATTTGTGCAGGACCCGATGGAAAAAAATTGGACATGGCAGGAAGTATATTTTTAAATATAAAAATTGATGACGAAACATTATCACACAACTTTGTGATATTGAAAACGCATTTACGGACATTAATTCTTGGGAGAGATTTCCTTAAGAAAATGAACGCAAAAATAGATTGTAAGCAAGAAACTATCAAATACGATTTGACGAATAATCATGACGAAATCAATTTTGAAATGTTGAAAATAAAGAGTGCCAAGGATTCCATTGTACCGGAATGTTCCATGAAATTGATCAAGGCATTGGTAGAAACAGAGGATGGAGAATATATTATCGAGGAGAGCAGCAAAATGTTTCAAACAAATAGACTTCGTCTAGCAAGAAGCTTGATCAATGTTATAAATAGGGAAACACACATCTGGATAACTAATTCGTATCCTCGACCGTTAAAAATAATGAAAAACCAAACATTGGCTTTTGGAAGTAGTCCAGCGAAAATAAATGTGAGTCGAGAAAGAGAGGTAGAAGAGAACAAAGAACCTAGATTCCAAATAAACGAAAATCTTGCACCAAAGGAACAGAAGGAGTTAAAACAAGTTTTAGAAAGGTATGGAGATCTTTTTTCGTCGAGATTAGGGAGAACCAATTTGGCAAAACATCGGATAGACACAGAAGACGCGAAGCCAATTAAACACAAGCCTTACCGGGTAAGTGCTAAAGAACGAGATATTATAAAAGAGCAAATTGACGAGATGCTTACAGAAGGCATAATTAGGCCATCTTCTAGCCCCTGGTCTTTTCCAGTAATATTGGTCAAGAAGCGAGATGGTAAATACAGATTTTGTGTGGACTACAGAAAACTGAATAATGTGACAGTAAAAGATGTCTATCCGATCCCTAGAATAGACGAAGTTATGGATACTCTCCAAAGATCTACACACTTCTCAGCAATAGACCTCAGATCTGGATATTGGCAAGTTGAAGTCGAAGAAAGAGACAAAGAGAAAACAGCTTTCACTACAGCACATGGATTATATGAATTCAACGTGATGCCTTTTGGACTTTGTAACGCGCCTGCTACCTTTGAGAGAAATATGGAGAATATGCTTGGAAATCTGAGATGGCAAATTTGTTTGTGTTATCTGGATGATGTTATCATATATAGCCCGGATTTTCCAACGCACCTCAAAAGACTTGAAGCTGTTTTAGATGTTTTCGTGAATCTAATTTAAGGTTAAACGACAAAAAATGCCGATTTGCTTTTGAAGAATTGGAGATTCTCGGCTATATAACGAGCAAACATGGTATAAAACCCGCGGAACATAACATCAAAGCTGTCAGAAATTTCCCTCGGCCCAAAAAGGTCAAAGAAGTACAATCCTTTTTGGGAATGTGTTCATATTATAGAAAATTTATCAAAGACTTCTCAAAAATTGCTGACCCTTTGACCAACCTTATAAAAAAGTGTATCATTTACCTGGACAGAAAGACAAGAGGAAGCGTTTCAAACCCTAAAAACAGCACTATTAAGTCCACCAATTTTAGGTCACTTCAATCCAAATGCACCTACTTATGTTCATACTGATGCGTCCAACATCGGCATAGGTGCAACACTTGTCCAAGACATCGGTGGTGAAGAGAAGGTGATCTCATATTTGAGTCGTACCCTAAGTAAAGCGGAGCAAAATTATTCAACCACTGAAAAAGAATGTCTGGCCGTTGTCTGGTCAATGTCAAAATTACGACCCTATCTTTATGGAAGACACTTTAAAATAGTAACAGACCACCACGCCTTATGCTGGCTCAAAAACTTGAAGGATCCAACAGGTCGATTGGCAAGATGGGCATTGAAAATTCAAGAATATGACTTCGATATAATACATAAATCAGGAAAGAAGCATCTGGACGCCGATGGCTTATCTAGGGGACCCTTACCAGAAACTGATTGGGATGAGGATTTTGAAAGGCTATTTTTAAATCAAATAACAGACGAAGAGGATAAGTTTATCGAAAGTGTTAAGAAAAACCTTAATGGAAGCAGGCGATCAATTGCGCAAAACTTTAAAGTAGAAGATGGATGCCTCTTTAAGAAAAACCCGAACCCTGAAGGCAGGGCGTGGTTGCTTGTGGTTCCAGAGAAGAAAAAGAGAGAAATTATGAAAGAATATCACAATCATATGTCGAATGGCCATCTGGGTGTCGCCAGAACCATGTACCGAATAAAGAGTAAATACTTTTGGCCATCCATGCAAAAGGATGTCTCAGAGTTCTTTAAGACGTGTCACCTTTGCCAAAGTAGAAAAGGCTCAAACCAATTACCTTCTGGACTACTACAGCTCATTCCCCCAGCCAACTTTCCTTTCGAAAGAATTGGAATTGACTTTGTTGGTCCATTGCCATCTACGAAAAACAGGAAAAAATGGATAATCGTGCTGACGGACTACTACACTAGATATGCAGAAACAAAAGCAGTCTCGGAAGCAACAGTGAAAGAAGTTTCAAAATTTCTAGTAGAGGTTATTTTTCTCCGGCACGGAGCCCCACAATATCTTATTAGTGACAGAGGCTCTCAATTTACCAGTAATTTAATGAAAGAGGTGATGAAAACGTGCAAGATTAAACATTGCTTCACAACGAGCTATCATCCCCAGACTAATGGATTGACAGAGCGGTTAAATAGAACATTGATCAATATGCTCAGTATGTATGTGAACACTGATCAGAAGAATTGGGACGAAATACTCCCATTCATCACTCACGCTTACAATACTACAATTCAGGAAACCACAGGATATTCTCCCTTTTTCCTGATGTTTGGAAGAGAACCCATGTCTCTTTTGGACGACAGGAATATCTCGGTGGACATTGACAAGGATGATTATGATGAATACATAAAACATCACTTAGACAAAATAAACAGAACAAGAAAATTAGTTATTAACAACACAATAAAGACTCAAGAAAGAATGAAAAAGAACTATGACAAGAAACACATGGAAAGAAGCTACGAACCAGGAGAATTAGTAGCAGTTTGGACACCAATTAGGAAAATAGGAAAGTGTGAGAAACTACTGAGAAAATATTTTGGCCCATATAGAATATTAAAGAAGCTGTCCAACGTAAATTACTTAATTGAACCAAAAGATAATCCTGGCCAAGACCCATTGATTGTCCATGTCTCAAGAATCAAACCCTATTTTGAAAGAATTGATGAGGTCAATCACGAGGACGTGACGACCTCTGGAGAGGGGGAAGTGTTACATCATGATTAATGGCGTATTTCTTATATTATTTTTAATATATTTGAAATTTAAATTATATATTTATTTATTTTTATATAAAATATTCTATGATATTTATTTAAAACAGATTAGATTATCATCATTTGTATTTAGGTACACGAGTGACTTCACTGCTCTCTTTGATGTGAGAAAATAAATAAATCATTCTGGAGGTTACTTAAAGTAGACTTATCTCATTATTCCCTTATATAAATTTGTAGGATGGTTGAAACACGCTCTGGTAAGATGCAAGACCCAGCACAGGAGAGAATCATGGCTGAAGAGTCTGCCAAGCCGCAACCTGGTGCAACAATATAAATCGCGCGTTATTGCCTTACAATCAACGTGATTATCTTGCACACTGGGTGGACTCTTCATCAATATCTGTGTTATTTTGGATCAAACTTTGAAGGTTTTTGATTGTTACAGGAAACGTTTCTGTTTTCATCACTTTGAAAATTGAAGAAATATGTATATAAATAGAGCGTATTTAATAATAAAATATTTTCAAAACTCAGCGCCTGTAATCCAAAAAGATTTTCTTCTATATATTTTTACGTGATTCAAAAGATTGACGTCTTTTAAAATTGCCTTAATATTTTAATTATGTAGAGAAATTCCCCAAGAAAATAAATGATTGCGATTTAAGATAAAATTTTAAGATCTTGAAGGTGAATTTCAGAAACTTGAACTGAGGGTGATCACCAATCTCAAATATTAATTTGTTTCTATCAATTTATTTGAAATTTTCTTTGGTATCTTTTTGAACGAATAAATTAATATGATTTGAGAATTTATCTGATTTCTTAAAGAATTTTTTCTTAATTTTGAAACAATTTCTTGATTACCTTTCTCTATTCAACGAAATAGAATCACAAAGGCAATATAAAGGATTCATGTTTCAGAAATTATTCAATCAGGATGAAAGAGAGAGAGAGAGAGATAATTGTTTCTAGAACAACTACTTCATTGTTGAAATCAACCTAAATTATCGTTTCTATAAGAAATTTCAATTTTATAATTTGAATTATAAAAAGGCATATTTTGTATCAAAATATAATTTATTTACCAATATTTCAGAGTTGGCTGAACGCCAACCTTTTCAAGGTATTATAACATATTAATGTGTGTAAACAATAAACTCAGCGCCACATAACGTCAATAGAATTAAGTTTAATGAAATAATTAATAAATTTAATGAGAATATAGGCAAAAAATATATATTTTTCTAACTTAATTATATTGACGTTATGTGGCGTTGATTTTGTTGTTTGCACACATTATTCCCTATATATATAAAAGTCAGTGTATGAATGTATATATGTATGTTTGTCGGCTATACACGTCTACAATACGTAACTAATCTGACTGAAATTTTAACAGTATATATAAAGTAGAATCTGTAAAAACTTATAGTGGACATTTCAGGTTTTTATCCCGAATATTCTTAGAGTTATTTGAAAATTGCGTTGCAAATTTTCCCTTTCGCTCGCAAGCAGCGCCTCTAGCGGTGAAGATGGAAGCTAATATCAGCTGACCTAATGTACATGTCAAACGTATTTTAACAGGACATAGAGAAAAATCTGGAAGAGATATTTATTGGATTATTAGCCAAGAAAAATTGAAATTGACAGGTTCAGGGGCGAAAATAGTTGTTTTTCAGCCAGAAAATGATGATGACAATATTGCATTACTTCTCAAGCAGTAATTCAATGTTTAGACAAAAATCATCAAAATTGTATCACAAATAAAGTGTATTTTAACTGACAAAGAAAATAATTTTAAATCAAAAGAATTTAACAAGTTTTTAAATGAGCGTCAGGTTTCGACACCATATCATCCACAAAGTAACGGATTATGTGAAAAAGTGAACGACACTATTCTCACAAAATTGAGAACAAACCTTCAAGAGAATCCAAGACTAAAATAGTCTTCATTACTTGCAAAAATTGTGAAAGACTACAATAGCACACCCCATGATGTCACTGGATTTTCACCAAACTTTCTACTTTTTGGTGACTTTTCAATCCCAGAATTTTCTGATTTACCACATTGTACGGTGGAAAAAGCAAGAAAAAAGGAAATTGAAAATAAAAGGAAGCATAGGGAAAAGTGGAATGCACGTCATGATGCAAGACATCCATCATCATTCAAAGTTGGAGATTTGGACCTTCATAAAATCGCTTTAAATGAACCAAGCAAGGTCAAAACATCACCAAAATATGAGGGTTGAATATCAAGAGTGATATCAAGTGGTACATGCGAATTGTCAAGAGAAGATTCCTCCTTAGTTAAAGTTCATGTTTCACAACTGAAGCCATTTATTTAACGAATATAAATCCTTCAAGCCGAGGAATATGTCACATTTGTGAATTTCATAATTAATTATTTCTTTTTTTTTCTCTGATTTTGTAGATTAATTTAAAGTCATTTTTGTTATCGGAATCACATACAATGCATTTTTTTAAAATAAAAAAACGATAATAAACAACAACAACAATGTAATTTGCATCTTCATTATTATAAAACAACAACAAAATAAATTAACAATGTAAAACTATATTTTATCATTACAGCATTTTAACATTTAACACAAAAACGTTACAATATATTCATATTAACTGTAAAAAAATAAATATGAACATAAAAATTCGCGATAAAGAGGTATTTTAAAATGATATAGGTAACATTTGTTGTTGTGAAATATATATACAAGTATGACTTTATTGAGGAGTTCTGACACAGATGCTAATGCTGACTCGAGGGTCGAGAGTGATGTTCATGGCTTTCTTAACTTCCTCACTGCTGCCTTCGGAGATCTTGATGACCCACTTGTGGATGATCATCTGGAAACGGTCCCAGGTCTTGGAACCTTCACCGTTAGGAGCTTTTCGGGTGGTGATTCGCATTCTCTTCAGGGGCATTCTGGCAGGTCCCTTAGAATTGAGATTGAGAGCCTTGCAAGATTCTTTCAGATCATTGCTCACTGCGCAACATCACCCCACTCTATTAGGTCATGCTTCACACATGAATGTATTTCAACACTCTCAAGTGATATATTTGAGATAAACTAATTACAGTAGAAACATCATGGAAAACCGCTTATAGAGAGAATATAAAAATATCTCAAGTATTGATGAAATTATTTATATTTTAAACAATCAAATAAAATTATGATTTTTTTATATATATATATATATATTTTTGGTATGTAAAAATGAGAGTTCAGTAAAACGTTGATATAACAAGTCAATTTGGATGTATTCTTTTTTTCCACAATAGCCCTTTTAATTCGAAATTTTGATAAATAAAATGATGTTCGTAACAGGAGTTGTTTGTTTAAAGCCCTAATATTTTATTGATATGGATTTTTTTAGGCTCATTATAACGAAAAGTTCGTTTTAGTGAGTTTTTAATGTACATATGTATAACATAGGGAAATATATATAGATGATAAACTTACTTCTGATCAAAGGCTCAACCTCAAGGCTGCTCATGGTGATGACAAACTGCGTCGATTCCCTCGGATCTAGCTGCTACAGACCTTCATTTTAGCATTCTGACCATAAACCACTAATTTAGCCATTTAGTCGAGATTTTGAACCATTTTATTAACATCCCTCAATGGTTAACACTAACTAATCTAGGAAGAGTAAAGTGGGAAGAGGTATGTCATATATATATAATTTAAGGTAAAAATGGTGATGACTATATTAAAATGTTTTTTTTTTTGACAATGGGGTTATTTTCTGAAGGAAAAATCGTCCTTCTACAGAATTATCGATTATTTCCTTAATAGAACTAAATGAATGTAAGCTGTAACTACTCACGCTACGCGTGTAAACATGAAAACAGTCCTAGTTAGCAATAACACTTGAAACTTTGATAAAAAATATTCTTAAGGAACATAAACTTTTATAATTCTGAAAAAGGCTGTTTATATAGTCGAAGAGCCTTCCCTAGCGACAAAGAATCCTCTAGACAATCCGTTAGTCTTTTCGTATTAACTCCTTTTACATCAAAACTCAGGAAAAACTTGTAATGTCTTGTTTTAAATTTGCGGTAAAATGACACTTGCAAAATAAATTTCAAAGACATATAGCAAAGTACTTTTTTTTAATGATAAAAATGGCCACAGTTTACGATTGTTAGCACTTTATCCTTCCTAATGAAACAGCAAATAACGAAAGTTATAAAAATAGTAATATAAATTTGCATATTTGCTAGATATAGTAGAACCTCCCTGCTAGAGGACGCATCTCAATAGAGGTCAATTCAACCTACAAAATTTCCATTTTTTACCATTAACTGTGCTCTCCAGTAAACGGACACCTCTCTCCAAAAGACACTTGGGTTTTACAACTAGGGGTTGTCTTTAACAGATAGGTTCTATTTTATTATTATTATTAAATTTTAAAATATCACTTTATAATTAGGCTTTTATTTTAAAACGGATGCCTTTTTTGCCGTTAAGACTGATTTCTACAGTTTATATTTGAAGGGCTTTGACCTTTTTAACCCCTCACTTTTAATTCAAGGGAGGGTGATGCAAACTCTTTGTTTTTTAAAAAACATGACCGAGTTCTGAATTGAAATATCATCTAAATGATAAATTAAAAGGCTCTCAAGGTTTTATCTTGAAAATCCAACACAAACAGTGACTGGCAACTAGACAAGAGGTTTTTAGAACCGGGTAAATGTTTTCACATGATGATAACTAATAGAAAATAATCAGATGTAAAACCCTTATAATTATGTAAACTTTTTTTGGATGAGTATATAAAAATAAAAACTCATTAATTCAAATAATTGTCAGTAATTACGGTTAATTGGATAATAGTTACACCTACATGAGTTGAACATCTAAATAGTTATCAACAAAATTACCTATCAATTAACTACTCTCCGGTAAGAGGAGACACTCTCTCTAAAGGAAACTGTTCTCTGGAAATAGGTGTTGCTCTTTATAGAGACCGCTTTTATACTGGAATTAACCATTTGAAACATACTACTCTGATCAAAAAGTTTCGACACTTTGCTCATAAGTTAAAAAAAACATTATTCTACCAAATTCAAATTGTTCCCTTCGAAGTAGTCCCCGCTGGCCGCGATGCACTTCACCCACCTTTTTTTCCAGTCGGCAAAACACCTCTGGTAGTCTGTTTTCAGGATCGCCTTCATGGCCTTCTTCGATTCCACTTTGATCTTTTCTATGCTCTGAAATTTCCGACCCTTTAACTTTTTTTTTTGAGCTTTCCAAAAAGGAAGAAGTCGCAGGAGGCCAAATCGGGACTGTAGGGGGGTTGGTGGAACACAGAGGTTGAGTGGTCCTGCAGGAACTTCGAGATTTTGAGTGCTGTGTGCGCCTGCGGGTTATCGTGGTGGAGGATCCACGACTTGCTCCTCCACAGCTCCGGCCGTTTCTGCCTGATCGCTTCCTCAATCGCCTCAAAACTCCCAGGTAGGAGTCAGCAGTTATTGTAGAGCCTTGTTGTTGAAATTCATGATGAACGATGCCCTGGTAGTCGAAAAACACCGTCAACATACCCTTGACTTTGCTGGGAGCCTTCCTCGCTTTCTTTGGTCTCGGCTCATTTTTGAAGCGCCACTCCGATGCCTGTTGGGTAGTTTCCGAATCAAAGCCGTAAATCCATGTTTTGTTTCCAGTAATGACCCTCTTCAGCAATTCGGGGTCGTCGGTTGTCGCTTCGAGATTGAGACTGGCCGTTTCTTTCCGGGGGTACTTTTGATCAAAAGTCAAATCTTTGGGAACGAGAACGCGCGGCGTTGAGTCTTCTCACTCCCAAAATGTCCTTCATTATCGATTGAGTCGACCCAAATGATATCCTTGCTTCTTCGGCGACCTCCCTGACAGTTATTCGTCGGACTTCACGCACCAGTTCCAACACCTTGTCCTCTTTTTCAGGCGTGGTTGATATGGACGGTCTCCCGGAACGCTCGTTGTCGGCGGTCTCTTCCCGACCCTCCTTGAAGCGCTTGTACCACTCGAAAAATCGTCTTCGGCTCATGACGGCATCCCCGTAGGCTGTTTGCAACATCCAAAAAATATCGGCACCCTTGAATCCGTTTTTCACGCATAACTTGATGCAAATTCGTTGATCCTCCATTTCGGTGACTAACGAAATCGAAGCACGGGCAAAATGGCTTCACTTCGAACAGCCGCTGTTGTGGCGCGTGATTTTTGAAAATTGGCAGGTCTCCAAGCCAAGGGCGACGTTTGCGTTTGCCACAAACCGGGAGAAAATATATTGAGTTTTCAGGATTTTATGAGCAAAGTGTCGATACTTTTTGATCAGAGTAGTATATCGGAAAATTATCGCTGATATGTTCCATTTTAAATTTCTAAATTTGTATAAAAAGGCAAGAGCTGTTTTGATAAAGAGTAATTTTAAACACTAAATCACGGGTATTAGATAATTTATATGCATTTTAATATTTAAAAGATAATGCACATAAATTATCTAATACCCGTGATTTAGTGTTTAAAATTACTCAGCAAAATATTTTATTTAATTCCCTAAGTCATAATGGTGAAAGTTTCTTTGATACATTTTTAGTAAACCGAATAAGAAAAAAAAATATTTATTAAATGTAATATATTTACTTGCTATGCACCATTTACAAATGTTTTCTTTGTAGCAAAGTATTTTTACAAATAAAATAACATTTTAAAACGTTTCAAACTCAAATAGTAACATGAATATTCAAAATAGTAAGAGTGATTTTTTTTAGAGAATTAAAATTTCAGACGAATAAGAAAACAACCAAGATGGCGTAAGCAAAAGAAAGCTGGTGGTTACCATAAGCCTAGTATAAGTGACAACTCTATATACAATGTTGAAATTTCCCCTATGGAAAAATACGTTTAGTCACGCCAAGTAATTTTTTTTTTGAGTCTAATTAAAGAATTCAGCATCGTTTAGGATTTGATTTTATCTGCGACAATTCAGCCTAAAAGCTAACTTAAATTCGTTATCTCAGCATATCTCTAGATTTGCTTTTTTTTTCTTTTACAATACCGAAATTACTATGAGATAAGGGATAAAATATTACTCAATCTTAGATAACACTTTATAAAAATAGTAAATAATTGATACACAACCGAATTGATACACTATACGAACATATATAATTGTGGAAGATACTAAATAATGGAATTCTCATTTCAAATGAGATTCGGTAGATGTGCAAAATGTGGAAAACTACAAGATTTCGTAGAAAAGAAAAACAACCTGAATATTCTCTAACTTTGTCAACGACAGATAGGTTGAATGACAATGTCACAATTCTGTGAAATCCTCAAAAAGAGGTAAAAGCAAAAGTCATTGGACTGGTCACTCGATAAAATTGGCATAAACTTTTCAATAAAATAACCATTTTCATCTCACTCTACTATCAACAGCAACCTTAACTTGTTGTAAAGTGCAGTTTAATTAATGTATTATACATTATATTTTGTATATGAATGTTCAATCTTAGAATTTTATTTGAATGCATTTTGAGAATTGTGGAACGATATATTTGTGTTTAAATTATTTCAAATGGAAACCTCTTTCCTCAACCTCAGAAAGTTGAACCATTTTTTGGGTTAAGAATTTGTTTCTGAAACGAATTATGGACTCAATCAGAGGTATCACAGTATTTGGAACATTTTGCATATTTATTTGGGAAACCCTATTTTGGAAAATTTGAATATTAATAGTTGAAATAAAGAAAATCTCCCCTACTTCTAGGACCGAAAATCAAATTTTCCCATCATTGCAAAATAATCATTTACACGTTAATAATAACCCATAGGAACGATCTAAATATCGAAAACATCCATGACTACATTATTAGACAATCCTTTAAATTCTACGAAAAATCCGAAAAATTAGAAAACCCCACATTTAAAGAAGCCACAAACTACAAATGCGAAAAAAGGAAATTTAAAACCATACAAATTCTCCATCAATTAAGCCAGAATGACGAAAAGTGGGAAAAAAAGGAAAAACAAACCCACCTTGAATATCAAACAAGCCAGAAAAAACCTTCTCAAGAACAATATCCCAAAGGACCTGAGAATCCGGACCCAACGACCTCAATATAAATTGTAATTGTAAATGAACAAACCCTGTACATCCCACACAGTATATTGTAAATATGATGATCTAGGTTGCTCTTTTTGAGCGGCACCTAACAAAGTTATTTGGAACTTGGAAAGAAAATCTAAAAATAGTTTGAGGTTCATTTCTGTCATTTTTTTAAGAGAAAAAGCAATTCCTCTAAATATTTTTAACATTCTTCTTTCTCTCTCTCTCTCTCTCTCTTTATAAACATATCTACCATTTTAACTTTTTAAATGAATAGATAGTCATTTAAATCAAGGTGATAAAGATGTCTCAAATATTAATTTATCAAATTTACCTTGTCTTCTGCTTTTTCCATCTCTCTTTTTTATTCGAATTTATTAACTTGATGTTGTATTCTTAAAAATTGCCTTAAGCGTATGTGTAAAAAAACAAAATTATATTTAAAAAATAGGTATATAACATTTGGTGATAAAAGTTTTTTTACTCTGTCATTAAACTCAACGAGACATATTTAAAAATATATTTTTTTAAAATTTAATTAATTACATATATTTGTGTTACAATTTAATAATTATTTCATAATAAATAAGAAAATATACAAACATATTTTATATAAAAATGTTTAATCAGGTACAAACAGTGAACTTAAGGTACAATGGAGGACAAATTTACATAGATGAGGTTTACTGTATGCAGCAATATTATTACACATATATTCAGCTAGGACAGAGGTCGGTAAGCTGCGGCTCTTTAGTTCCATACACAAATATTATTTATTTTATAAAAAACATTTAAAAATTGTTCTGAATTGATTACCGAGGACTAGGCACCATCTCTCAGCCATTTGTACTCACCGTGTCGTCAATCCGTCGGATGTTTCTATGTAGGTTTTAATTCGACACAAGACAATTTGGTGTCTTCACCAGTGTTCTGGCTGTGACGACGTAAAGTTTGTTGGTTCAAGTGGAAGAGTGAGAAGCGAATTATCTTCTCAAAGTTATGTTACGTACATATCTCGAGTACACACCTGTATAATGCGGCTTGTGATTGTAAAACGACATTTGAAAACCATCCCGTATGTGTTTCTTTTCAACGAAAAATCTAATATGATATCCTTTCATACCTCATCACTAAGGTTAGAAATAATCGTTATTTCTCCTTGAAATAAATTTAGATTTTTCGTTGAAAAGAAACTCATGCGGGATGGTTTTCAAATGTCGTTTTACATATATGTATATACGTATATGTATATATGTATAATATTGTTTCTTTATTTTCATTATCTTTGGCGCATTTATTTATATAGTAATTAGTTTAATGTCATAACCTTTTCTCCAATAGATGAATATCATGGGTAAAAGGCATTATATCCATAACTTGACAAATTGAGCTAATCGAAAAAATATATATATATATATTGATACCACGTTAATCAGCACAAAAAGTTCACCCAGAAAATGTTTTGCTTATTTGAGGTGGAGAGATTATTTTTCATTTTGTGTACTAGTCTTATTTTAAGGAGAAATTACGACTATTCCTATCCTTAGGGATGAAGTATGAAAGGATGAATTGTGAAGAGTAATGATGAACGGAAAAATAAAAGTGTCCAGGGATGGGAATTTTTCCGTTCATCTTTACCCTTCACAATTCATCCTTTCATACTTCATCCCTAAGGATAGGAATAGTCGTTATTTATACTTAAAATAATTAATTATTTCATAATAAGAAAGAAAATATGCAAAAATATTTCATTTAAAAATGTTGAATCAGGCACAAACAGTGAACTTAAGGTACAATGGAGGACAAATTTACATATTGCGGCATTTATTTTTATATATGTGAATATTTTCCCTTTTTTATCTCTTTATTTTTTTTATGTAAAGTAGGCTGTTTTGCATACTTGTTGTTTGTATTTTTTCGATCATCTCGGCTGAACGGATCGAGACTCTCAACTAAGAATTAAACTTAATTTTAACATCGACTTCTCTGCTTTAATTTATTATCTACGCGACATTTTTGGTGGAGATTCCGGGTTAATCCAAGACGGAACATGAAATTCTCAGAATGTTCCAAAGAGATATTTATATGTATAAGTTACTAACCCGAATCTCTGGTCAAAATATAGAAGAAAATTTGAAGAGACTTGTCCTAACAGAGCAAAACGTAAACAACGTTCTTATATAAATAATTTATTTATTCTATTTTTGGCGAATTTCCAGGTTCCCGAGCATACCGTAAAAAAAAAAAAAACTAACAACAAATATTAAGAGTATATATCAAAAGATGATCAAATCGTAAGGTTTCTTATAGTATTCTCCATCTTATGATTTATTGAGAAGATCGAAAACCTTTCTCAATAAGTTTCTGTATAGTTTGGAAATAATTTTATAAAGAAACCTTATTGTGCGAAAAGTTTTTCGATCTTTTCATAAAAAGTATATTGTGATTTTCTTATACAGTAGAACCGGGGTCTCCACAAAGGAGAGTTTTCATTTTAAAAATTACCATTTTTACTATTTAGTAACTCTCTGGTAAGTGGACACCTCTCCCTAAAGGACACTTTGACTCTGCAATTAGATGTCCTTTACAGGGAGGTTCTACTGTATTTGATTATGCATCTTACGATTTTTTCTTCTTTTGATAATTTAAATCCTTTATACTACATTGGAGCACACACTAAGCATTTTAAGGTGATCAAAGGATTATGTTCCATATAACATAAACCTTATGAAAAATGGAATACCCTAAGAGAAATATAGTGTTTTATATTTTTAAATTGTGAGGAAAAAAAAAAGATATAATGTCATTTTTAAAATAATAATTAAAAATGTGTATTAATAAAAAAGATATAATAAAAGCTTAAAGAAGAAGAAGAAGAAAAAAAAGGACACCATAAAAATTATGATATTAACAAAAAAAAAAAAAAAAAGAACGATCCTGATGGGATTCGAACCCACAATCTTTGGCTCCGGAGGCCAACGCCTTATCCGTTGGGCCACAGGACCACGAAGATTCTTCCGCCACCATTGCTTACAATATAAATACTTTTGAATATGGCTCAATCCATAATAGTATTAAAAAAAAAATGAATTTAATCAATGTATTTTATTTGATATATATTTATAGGTGAAATTTGGTAATCTTTACTAAGGTTGCCCTGCAATTCCTACAGTCTCGCTAACTCAGGCCTTTTGTATTTTCTATTGATTTGAATATAATATATATAATACACTGAATCTTCATATACCTACCTGTTTAATTTATGAATATTTTTCATTAGTAGATTTAATGGAAAAATTAATATATGGCTTTTTAACTTTCCTTATGCATAAGACCTTGAATCGCCAGTTTTCTGCTCGAGTGAATATTCGCTGAAAGAATTTTGTTTATGCAAATCAAATATGATCCAGCAATATTAAAATCATTATCTTGCTCTATCCACACCGAAGCTCCAAAAGAAACAGCCTCTACAGACCACTTTACAACAGGTAGAGGAGTTGTTAGAGAGCTTGAATGTCAACACCATCCTAGAACCTCTGTATATTATAGGGAGGAGATAGTCTCCCGTTCTAACAAGGAGGACGTCCTCGAGTACCTGTCACCTGAGCAGAGGTCTGTTCTGAAGCTATTCCTCGACATGGCAATAGTCGGGAAGATCTGTCCGACTTCAGGACGTGACATCATACCAGACGACCATCAGTGGGATTCCTCTGATTAAAATAATATTTAATTTTACTTTTTTTCCTATTAACCTTATATAATCATATATGGACATTGTAATAAATCAGTTTCAATCTCTCTCTCTCTATCGCTCTCTATCTTCCATCAAGCTCTGCAGCGGTGGCTGGAGCGGCTGAACAGAAGTCATTGTACATAGCATATTTTTTATATTTATTTTTCGTTTTTATCATCATCTTCGTTATTATTAATTTCTCATGCGGACTGTGCACTTTACCTGTATTGACAAGTTGTCAATAAGAATATGTCAATTGTCACAACCCAGATTCCGTGAGAGACACGTACTATCATTTCTCTGAATTAAATAAGTGAATTGGTAAAAAAATTGAATAAATTCAATTTAACTTGGTTAAAAATGTAAAAAAAAAAACAAATTGCTATTCCAGATTTAATTATATGGTATTTATATGCGAAAAAAACCATCTCTACCTTTTAAAAATTACATTGTTTAATTGTTAAATCATCCACTAAAAAAAAGGAGAAATGCCAGTTTGCACATCTATTTGTAAGATGATATATAAAACTTTCAAGATAAAAATTTTGATGAAATTGTCTAAAAACTATAAATTTTTCTCAATACAATTTTTTAAATGCTAACTTTCAAGTGATAATCGCCCTTCATTATTTATAGTTTTCAAACATTTTTCACAATTTTTTATCTTGAATCATGAATAGAGATTTATATGATATAGAGAAGTATAAAAGATTATTTTACAAGAAGTTTCTTCAGTTGTTGTTGTTGTCGTGTCCAAAGAAGAGCCTCAGATGTCTCCATGCATCTCTATCACAGCAGTTGCAATATCCACTATCTTGGGTGTGTAAAGCTGCTGCTCTGGTTCATTGGAAAATGGGTGCCGTTGCCACGTTAGTCACCTTGGAAACGAACCAGAATTTGATCGAATATTCCAAGGGTCCAGGAGGGACCGCAGGGAGGTGTGGTCGGACTTCTCCCCCCCGTTTCTTCAGTTAGCCAGATGGATAGATAATTTTACGTTGAAGAGCGATTATTGCTTGAAAGCTAGAATTTTAAAATTAAAAGAAACTCACTGTGAGAAATATTTGTAGTTTTTAAATCTCAAACTTTCAAATCAATAAAATAATCCCTTGTATCATATTGAGTAAAATCAATCAGGCTTCCAGGAAAATGTGTCTTTTATCAAAATACACTTTTCCCTCGAGACCTGGTTAATTTTACTCAATACCATACTTTATAATACAATATAATGCGGCTTATGATTGTAGAACGACATTTGAAAATTACCCCGCATTTGTTTCCTTTGAACGAAAACGTTAGGAATAATCGTTATTTCTCCTTGAGATGAATTTCGATTATTCGTTTAAAAGAAACACATGCGGGATAATTTTCAAATGTCGTTATACAATACTATGTTATTTATAATTTAAATTATATGGTTAATATGTGATGAAGTAGATTTAAGGTTATTTCGAAATACCTATCGAATTTCAATCAACTATATAAATAAATTTATGACATTAAAAAGTGTGCAGTGATGGAAGGCTGGTACAAACACCGTCCTGCCCTCACTGTCACCATCTTACCAGAGATGGCATTCTGGTACATCTAACGGTGGGAAAACGCGGCATAGTATTCAAAATAATATATAAAGAGATACCAGTGGGTTATCGATTTCCTGAAAATATTTGTATTATATATATAAGTTTGTATAGTTTAAATAAAGTTTGTATAGTTTAAATAATATAAATATTGTGTATATGTGTAAATATTTCAAATAAATGTTTATGTGATCGAGCCCGAGTTGTGCCGCGTTTTTTTTTTTATTATTTCGAATTAAATTTTGTAAAATAAATTTGAGTAAAATTATTTTGAATGCCTATTGAATTTGTTTATTAATATTTATAAATGAGAGTTTTTTATATATACAGGCAAAATAACGATAATTCGAACTTAAAAAAATATATAAAATAATGTATTTTTCAGATGAATATGATTGAGAGTGAGATTTGTAACATCAACTACCCGTTGAATGAGAGAGTAACAGAGAGATATTTCTATCCTAGGTTCCTGGTGTAGAGAAAAACATAGGTAACCCTGGATACTGGAATGTATCCATAGATCGCCATCTACCCGGAGGAGAGAGTAACATGTGTAGTTAGTATATTTTAATTTTGATATAAAAAAACTGAGAGATATCATAACCCACGGTCCAGAAGCGCAGAACGCCAACTACCCGGGGAGTCCAGCCCACTAGTATGGACTAGTGTTGAGCACTTTTACTCGCGTCCTGTTTTGATTGTTGATTTGAACCAGTTGACCAAGAAGTTCCATGCTGAGGTTGAGTCTGGAAGGCTGGCCATAGATGTAGGATTGAGGTGGGTCAGTCCAAGTAGGATAGCTGTTTACACTTTATGTCTAAAGAATTCCGGACAGCTGAAGAGGAGATGATCGACTGTCTGTGGCTATTCTGAACAGTGAAGGCAGGTAGGGTCTGTTTCGGGATGCACACGTGTAATGTCTGCCAGTACATGGCCATGGCCCGTGAGTATGGTGGTGGGGGCCTCTCAATGGCGTATTTCTGGTAGAAATTTAAGGAGATGGCTTAGAGAGGAAGCAATTCTCCTGAGGCATCTGTTCGAGTAATTTTGGGAATATAATACAGTCCCTGATGATAGACCAGCCTTACGCATTAGGTTTCGAACATAAGTTCGAGGCAAGGTGGAGTATGAGTGTGGTAGGACAGAAGTAGCAGTAATTTTTTCTGCACTCTCTGCCAGTTCATTGCCATTAATTCCCGTGTGTCCGCGTACCCAACACAGCTTGATGTAAGGAGCTCTGTTCAGGAATTTTATTATTTACGACACTAGCGATGTTCGTATTGGTCCAGAGGAGCAGATAGCTGATAAAGCGGATCTACAATACGAGGCAATGGTCACGCCTGCGCTTTGGTTGGACTTATTTCCGCGAGTTTAGCTGCCTAGAGAAGTTCAGCTTGAAAGCCAGTGCAGTCTGGGTGAAGTCCTGCGAGAACTGGCTTGGGAAGGGAAGATAATTGCAGCACCTACGCCTGAATCACTTTTTCATCCATCTGTGAAAATTAATGGCGTGATTATATATGCCTCTTCCAGGTTCAAACCGAAGGAAAGGGGTAGTCTGAATGGGGGGTATGGCAGCGCAGAAGGTCCTGGCTTTGATTCGTAGTCCCCTCTTTGATTTCCTTTAGGAAAGCCAGACGGGCTTGGATGATGATGTCAAGATCGGGGCTGCCTGCCAGGGATATGGCTGGTATGGTTGGAGTACAAAGGCCCCCTCTCAATATATGGTTTGCCTACGTGTAGTGGATGCTCCGGAGCTGACGGCCCCCCCTCCATATAGAAGGGCCGGGATGACCACCGACTGAAGGATTTTAATGCCAGCAGCATAGGAAATATCGAATTTCCTATGGATTGATTTCGTCAATCTTGAAACAATTGCTCGACACCTACGAATGAGTTGGATAAATGAGAGACGAGTCCTCGTGTCTGGTCGAATTCCACCCCCAAGATGGTGATAGTCTTTCTAAATATATATTAAAAATAAAAAGTCATATCCTGACCAGGAGCACATGTGCTTTACAGATGGCAGAGCGCTATCTGGTGGAAAAGAAATCAACTAAACATTGATTTAGCCTGTTCCCTGATATTTGGCCAACCCAATTACTTGATGAATCAAGAAAAGCCATCCACGAACGCGTTTCGCGCTGTTGGCGCTCGTCAGCGTGGAGTAGGTTGTACCACTGCGACCAAAAAGATTCTTGGTCCCAGAGGCTTCTTGAGAAATCAAGAAATGGGTATTTAAGACCAAACTTGCGTAAATATGCTTAACACATGAAAAATTAATAGAAAAAAAATAAAAATATCAGGTGTTGATATCTATATTAATAAAATGGTAATTTCATAAGTGTTGTTCGCTAAAAACTTTCGTTACAATGCATCAATTTCGACCAAATTTTCAACATTTATGTAAAACGAGATGGAGCAGGTTTTGCTGAACATCAAAATATTTTTCCTAACATTAACATGCGTAACTTCGCTGTTATCGATTAAATACAAAAAAATCAACAGAGTTAATTTTTTTACATACTAGCTAATAATCTCAATCTAAAAAAATATTCAAAACAAGCAATTTTAAGATAACACCATATGTAAAACAGTCGGCCAAGAAAACAACAACGATATTACATCTTTCTCACATATTCACACACAATCTTGATTAATAATTAAAACTAATCTTTAACATTGTTTATTATACTTCATAATATATAATATTCGTTAGGCAAACTTTCACTCGGATAAAACCCGGGCGAAGCCGGGTACACATCCGCTAGTTAAAAATAAAAAGCCATATCTTGACCAGGAGCACATGTGTTTTACAGATAGCAGAGCGCCATCTGGTGGAACAGTAATCAACTAAACATTGATTTAGCCTGTTCTCTGATATTTGGCCAACCCAATTTCTTGATAAATCACGAAAAACCATCTACGAATGCGTTTCGCGCTGTTGGCGCTTGTCAACTTGGAGTAGGCTGCACCACTGAGACCAAAAAGATTTTTGGTCCCAGTGGCTTCTTGAGAAATCACGATATGGGTATTATTTTCTTTTGGTCGCAGTGGTACAGCCTACTCTACTCCACCATGACGAGCGCCAACAGCGCGAAACACGTTCGTGGATGGCTTTTCTTGATTTATCAAGAAATTGTGTTAGCCAAATATCAGGGAACAGGCTAAATCAATGTTTACTTGATTTCTGTTCCACCAGATGGCGCTTTGCCATCTGTAAAGCACATGTGCTCCTGGTCAGGTTATGCCTTTATTATTTTTAATATCAACACCTGATCTTTATATATTTTTTTTTCTATTAATTTTCATATATATATATATACTACATTTAATCACTATATATATTACTGTAATAATTTTAATTCATGTAATGATTAATAAACTGAATTAAAAAAAATAATACAAATTAATTATTTTGAGCGTTTAATTTTTTTTTCGAGAAAAAATATTAATTTTTGAAGACAAAAATATCACTCCATATTAACAGATAATAGGACAAAAAATCAGCAATAAAATCATTATCTACATTAGTTTATGAATATTAGGGGGTTTGACCTCAGAAAAAGTCCGCATTATCAAAAGATCCTCACTAAAGAAGTACGTATTAGCGAGACATTACTGTATTTTATGGCAAAGAAGCTGCTATTTACCATCTACTATGATAGGAACACAGGGACATACTTTGGATTTATAGACTACAAGCGAATGTATCCGGCTTCGCCCGGATTTGACCCGAGAGCAAATTTGCCTAACGAACATTGCCTTAGCAATGGTATCTTTTTTAGACGTTTACTGACCAAGTATGAGTATATTTTTTATCAAATTACGAAACTATTTTAGACGCTTAATATTTTTTTAAAAATAAAACAATTTCTACTGCCCTTATTGCAATGGAAAAATTAAAGTGAGGGCCTGGCTCATCAGTGGTGAACCCTCCCAGCGGTTTCGCCAGTTTAATCTACCATACCTCTGTTATATTGCATTTTTGGAACTTCTTTTTATAGTGATACTGATGCTTGACTCTTCGAATGGGTATTTTTGATGAACTATAGACATAAGCTTTTAGGACAGCAGAATTACATATAATTTATAAATATATAATATGCTTCGAGCAATCGCTCTTCTTCAAATATCGATTTGTGTTTTTTATTCGAACAATTATATTACGATGCACTAGCGCACCATCGAAGCTAGTTTTCGTAATTTGATAATAGATGGCGCGCTAGTGCATCGTAATATAAGTATCTTTTTAATTAAACGTTTTTCGAGCTTTGGGGATAACGTCCTTCTACAGGAAAATTGATACAAAATGAAACTTAACTATGCTATGACAAGTAATATGTGCATCATTATGTTTACGTTATTCATTAAGTTTCATTTTGTGTCAATTTTCCTGTAGAAGGGAGTTATCCCGAAAGCTTGAAATACGTTTAATTAAAAAATACTCATCCTTAGACGTTTAAATCATTATCTAAAATTGCTAGAAAAGGATTATATTTTAAATTGACAATGGTATTTTATTAGTTGTAGTAAAAAATAACTTTAATATATCATTATAATAATTTAGTATTGGAAAGCTCTCCACACCTGCTACTGCCCTCTCAGTTACCATATATGCACTGCGTGACATTGAAAAGGGAACACCAAGAAATAGTGGCCAGAAAATTATGCAAATTTCAGGGTAGACGCGCCTAACCGAGTTATGCAAATGATGTAAAATGCGCAGCTCTCGTGCGCACATGGAGTAAGATATAAGGGAAGGAACTTGCAGAAAGGACAGTATCCGTGTCGTTATTTCTTCAAGGAAAATCATTGTAGAAATTTTGTTCTTGTGTCAAAAGACACGTGTAATAACAGAGAATGTCAGGTCATCGTAAACGGAGGCAGTTCAAGCAGACAGACGCTTTTACGAGGGGCATGGTGATCGGACTGAAAAGGGCAGGTTGGTCCATACGTCAAATCGCGGCTGATGCACACCTTGGTGCGTCCACGGTGCACCGACTGTGGAGAAGATGGTTGGAACAAGGAAATGTGGCAATTTATAGGAATGTCGGTGCAACCAGAGTGACGTCAGCACGTGTGGATCGGCGTATCCTTCGACAAGCAGTGGCGGCCCCACAAGCCACTTGTACCGCCATCCTGCAACATGTGCAAGGCACCCTAGATCATTCCATCTCGACCAGAACCATTTCCCGTCGATTGGTTGCTAATGGCTTGCACTCATGCCGTCCGCTAAGAAGATTGCCATTGACCCCACCGAATAGGCGCCAACGTTTGGAATGGTGCCGGGCTAGATCGACGTGGATGACGGAATGGTACAGGGTCGTGTTCTCAGATGAGTCGCGTTTCTGCTTGTCCAGTGATAGTCGCCGTGTACGCGTGTGGCGTCGACGTGGAGAAAGGTCCAATCCGGCAGCAATTGTGGAACGCCCCACCGTGCGACAACGTGGAATCATGGTTTGGGGCGCAATCGCGTATGATTCCAGGTCACCTTTACTTCGTATTCAGGGCACTATGACGGCCCAACGATACGTTGATGATGTGCTGCGACCGGTGACACTCCCCTACCTTCAGGGGGTACCCAATGCCCTTTATCAGCAGGATAACGCCCGACCGCACACTGCTCGCATTAGCCAACAAGCTCTGCAAGATGTACAGATGCTTCCCTGGCCACCGTACACTCCTGATCTCTCACCAATCGAGCACGTCTGGGACATCATTGGACGCCGTTTGTATGCCTTGCCACAGCCGCGTTCAGAAGACGAACTGTGGCAAATGGTTGAGAGGGAATGGAGAGCCATCCCTCAGGACGCCATCCGTACTCTGATTGACTCTCTACCTAGACGTGTTGCTGCGTGCATCGCCGTCCGCGGTGGTCCTACTTGCTACAAGGCCGACGCCGTTCTCGCTCTGTATTATGACTATCATTCTGAAATAAAGATCACTTATTGTTCGTCCCTGTCTCTCTCTGTCTGCCGAGTTTCATCACTTTCTGGCCACTATTTCTTGGCGTTCCATTTTCAATGTCACGCAGTGTATATTGCCACGTGGAAAAAAAATTAGGGAAGACCAACTCCGGGATGAGACAGCAATTTATTTCAGGCAAGAACAAACTATGAATGATAAACAAAAAATAAGCAAATAAGGGAGGTTTACAGAGTAGCAAGGTATAAACAATAAAAATGATACTTTATAAATAAAATAATACATACTTTGAGACATAGATCCTTCCCTACCGGAGCTGTGAACCACAGCTTGCAATTATGATAGTTATTGACATGGATCTGACGTGATTCTGTCAAGGAAATAATCGATGTCTCGGAACTTTGTCCCTAGTACCTTTGCGCCCATTTTCTTGCGGCGTGAAGAGCGGCTTTGTCGTCGTATTTTTTATCGGGACATCGTAATTTTGGAGGGAAGTCTCGGCTTTAGCACGGCGGTGGAATCATGGAGCCAGTCTCCCAAAATGTAGATCACAGCACCCATGGCCTCTAGGTCTTGTCGGCGGTCTTCAGTTTGTCTTCCCTAACTTACCCAGCATCTCCACCAAAATGCCACGCGGAAAATTAAGGAAGACCAACTTTAAGATGAGACAGCAATTTATTTCAGGCAAGAACAAAACAATGAATGATAAACAAAATATAAGAAAAAAGGGAAGTTCACAGAGTAGCAAAGTATGAACATCAAAAATGATACACTGTTAATAAAATAATAATACTTTGCGACAATATAATTCTGTCTAGTGCTTACACGAATAAATCAGAAGGTATTCCGACGCGTGGGTTGGGCACATACAGCTGTTCATGTGAGAAGCCCGCATTCTCTAAATTTACCCCACACTCTTGATGGTCATTGTAAATGGGATTCGTAGCAAGAAGCTTCAAATGTTGGTATTCACATATCTGTTGGGATCAGCGGAATACGTGGCAACATCTCTCCCATGAATTTATTATTCATAATTGTCGCTTCTATGACTTTGTTCATATCTTTTCCACCTAAATATTTGATAAAATTGCAATGTCGTGGTGGACTGATGTTTAGAAGATGTTGATAGGCAAACCAATTTGTAGAATTTAACTGACATTCTTATTTTACAAATATTCAATTAACTAACATATACATTTTATTTTAATAGTATCATATTATCATATATCAGAGTAGTATACAGTGGACCCTCGGTTTGCGAGCATAATCCGTTCCAGAGCCATGCTCGTACTCCAAAACGCACGTAGTGCGAAACTAATTTCTTATTTTTAATAATTGAAACTCGGGCAATTCTTCTTGCTACGAACAATTGCACAGTTTCCCACATTTTACATATTTCCCGAATCTGATCTGAAGGGAGGGATCCCAGTGAATTTTCATTCATCACGATTACGGGCAACCATCACGAGTTGCTCGTAATGCGAAATTTCACTCGTAATCCGAGGTAAAATTTTTCAAAAATTTTGCTCGTACTGCGAAAAGCTCGTACTCCAAGGTGCTCGTAAACCGAGGGTCCACTGTATTAGAATTGTAATATATAGTGGAAAAATTCACATATTTTATTAATATAATAATAAACACTTAAGAAAATAAAGCTTCTATCAATATTTAGTGATACCTTTTATTATTTATAGAGTAAAACTCTCCTTTCATAAATATCAAAATAATATTAGTACTTATTTGTATTTTTTAAGGGGATCAGTGGAAGGATGATCTAAACCGTTGGTTTTCGACCGCTAAGACCCGGGTTCGATTCCCGCATTGGACACTTTTTTCTGATTAAAAAAAGAAGCTCCAGTGGCCCCCAAATATTGCAAAAGTCCAACCCCACCAGCGAGTGCAAGTAACTAAACGGGGCTCTGGCACATTTCTAAGTGCAAAGTCGGACTGATTTTCACATGCGTAGACATGTGGTGCCCTTACAGTAAAAAGCAGTCGCCTACTTCTACCCACCATGATTATCATGGCCTGTACCACGTGTACTAGGGATAAGCAATATATATATGTTATATTAAGATATTATTTAAAATGTTATATTAAAATATTTTATTTAAAATTATAATTTCATAGATAAAAATACTGCTAAATCGACCGCCAGAGGTCACTCTTCCCATATAAAAACTCGTTGTTGTTCTATCCTCGTGGTTGGCAAAATATATATATATATTATATATATATATATATTTTTTCTTACAACGATTGACGTACCAGTCATGGCTCCCTCTAGGAAGAAGAAGAAGAATGCCGAGAAGCCCATCGTAACCCTCGCCCAACTGGAGATGGAGAACGAAGAGGTGAAGCAGAACTTCGAGCAGAAATTTCAGAATCCTCACCCTACCTCCCGATATTACCTGCTCCAAAGCCTAATGGAATTCATCAACTTACGGTCTGAGCAGATCAAGGCCCTCATTGCCGAGGTAGAGAACCTCTCTGGCACCCTCGCGTCCTTTAAGGAACTGGACGAAATCAAGCCACAGACAGCCTGCCACAGCACTCAAACCAGCCCTTCTCCCTCCTGCAAGGAAACCAGCACTATGACTGACCCCACCAAGCCCGCCACTCCCGCTCCAACCAAAAGGAAGCAGCCTGAGGCTCCCTACCCGCCCGCAAAGAGGACCCACCTCAATGGTCCCGCAAAACCTGCGCCCTCCCGCGTCCCCAAGCCTGCGGCCGCCCAAGTGGTCCTCCATGGGGAAAAATCGGCGGCACACACAGTGGTCATCTCTGATGACCCACAGGCTGACCCAAGAGCAATGCTTAAAGCTGTCCGCGCTGCCCACACTCTACCCCAAGGCGTTTGGACCTCCCTGCGAACCAAAGGGAAGCTTGTCCTCCACTCCAGCAACCCCGATACCATCCCAGCTGTTACCGCCTCCCTGGCCAACAAGCTGGATGGCATGAAGGTCCGCCAACAGAAGGTGATCCTGCCTCGCATCTGCCTCTTCAAAGTGGATGAGGAAACATCCAACTCCACCATTGAAGAGACGCTGCTGGAAACCCCTGCTGTCAGCCAACTCCCTGGGGACAAGGTGGTGCGCGTGGCGCATCGTTCTGCACCCAGAAACGGGACCTGCACCGCCTTCATCGAGGTGGACCTCACGACCTTCAGAGCTCTGGGCAATCGTGGAAGGATCGTGGTGGATGGTGTGATCCTCAACTTCGAGGAGTCCATCCGCGCACGAGTCTGCTTCCGCTGTTGTGGCTTCGACCACAACTCTGCCCAATGCACCAGAGCTCCCACGTGCTTCCACTGCGGTGAAGGCGGCCATGAAGGCCGTGCCTGCCCCTCAGTTGCCGACCGGCACACTTCCAAGTGCGCCAACTGCTGTGCCAAGGGCCTCCCAGACAAGCACGAGGCAAGAGCCTCAAGCTGCCCCATCTTGAAGCTTAGAGCCCTCAAGTTCTAGGCTCCCAGGACCTCCTGCCTCCTCAACTGGCCTCCATCCAGGCTTCTCACCCATCAAGGCGCTGTTTCCCTGACCTCTCTAGCTTCCTCCCCCCTGCGATGACACCTCCACTGCCAGATCCTAGGATCCCTTGCCACCAGTTCGCGTTCTGCAGCCATAGTAGGGCTAGAAGACCTTATTTGTAGGCCAATTAGCCCGGATTCTCAAGAAACTCTTCCCCGTTGCCCCCTCCCCCCGGTCCTCCTCTACATCCTGGCTCTCCTGGCCTCACCTGGCGATGATCCCTGGCCACCCATTCCCAGGCCCCCCAACTATGCTTTGTATATATTCCGCTTTATGCGTCCATCGGGGCTCAAAAATCATTCATTTTGGTTAGCAGCCCCGTAAAATAAAGATATTTTCTCTATCCTCGTGGCCGACCCAAAACTTTGTAATTATGTAAATAATCTTTTCATTTTTTTATTCTTACGCCTTAAGCCAGGCGGTACTTTTACAGAATTATGTTTATTTTATAGCTCAATTAAAGCAATTTTTAATCTATGCTATTTTTATTATTTTACTTTCAAGAAGATTCATGCCACGACTGCACCACCCTAGCATAATCATCAAGCTGATCCAAAACAACAGAAATCATATATTTTTTATTTAAATATAATATATATATATATATATATATATATATATACTATAGCGGACGTACCCGGCTTCGTCCGGGTTTTACCCGAGTAAAAGTTTGTCTAACGAATCTCTCGATAAAGTGAACATTTTTTTCCCGGTCCCTTGAAAAATACTCGATAAGTTGAATAAAATCAATATTAATTGGTTCCCTCGGTAATTGGAAGTTAAAGGAATAGTATCTTGCCTTGGAATTGTATCATTATTCTTGTATGGATGTACCCGGCTTCGCCCGGGTTTTACCCGAGTAAAGGTTTGTTTAACGAATCTCTCGATAAAGTGAACATTTTTTCCCGGTCCCTTGAAAAATACTCGATATGTTGAATAAAATCAATATTAATTGGTTCCCTCGGTAATTGGAAGTTAAAGGAATAGTATCTTGCCTTGGAATTGTATCATTATTCTTGTATGGATGTACCCGGCTTCGCCCGGGTTTTACCCGAAAAAAGGTTTGTTTAACGAATCTCTCGATAAAGTGAACATTTTTTCCCGGTCCCTTGAAAAATACTCGATAAGTTGAATAAAATCAATATTAATTGGTTCCCTCGGTAATTGGAAGTTAAAGGAATAGTATCTTGCCTTTGAATTGTATCATTATTCTTGTCTCAAATAAATTGCCGTGTCATCCTGAATTTTGTCTTTCCTAATTTTCTACATTACAAAATCATCGTATCATCATGATAATATTTAGAGCAGATTGTTGAATTATAACAGATAAATTAGAATATTTATCTTGATTATTTCTAGGCGAAAAGTTATTTCAAAAATTTTATTTGCTAGAAACCTTCCCAGTACTATACTAAATAACTTCCCAAAGTTTCATTGTGATCCAATGAGTGGTTTGGTCAGGCATAAAGGACAAACAAACAAACAAACAGACACACATACATTCATTTATATATATATAGATATATATAAAAGTTTATGGAGATCCTGTCCCTAGCCTGGCAATAGTACTTTGTATATATTCCGCTTTATGCGGCCTTTAGGGCTCAAAATCATCCATTTTGGTTAGCAGCCCCGTTAATAAATATATTTATTATATAAAAGTTGATTAATAAAAATTTCAAATTTATTTAAGAACAAATATTAACTTATATATAAGATATAGAATATATGGTGTGTAGTCTCAAGTGATAAGAATAGATTGTATTTTCAGCGTTGAGGTTTTCTCACTCAATAAACACACTTTGTAAATTAATCGGATCTATACCGCAGCCCTGTTCACGCAGCTATACACACATTTTTATCAATTGGGCCATGATTATATTATTTAAGATACCACACAATTAAAATAGAATTACTAATATTTTAAATGTCACAGGCGAGATATATTAAATGATGGCTATTCAATATTGATTTGGAGTGTGACAGAATTATTGCTACTCTAATATATCGTCCAAGTCAGAAAGATTAATACACCCAATCCCTCATATCCAAAAATAAGAACAGTATCAACAGAAGACATCCCAGAACAATTCAGTCACACTCCAAATCAATTCTTCGACATTATCATCAAACATGTTCTGAACATGAACTCCCCAAAAGGCAGGGATCTGTCTAGATTCAAGGCGGCTTTAAGCTCCTGATCCGGACGTGCCCTCGGAGAGGGCTACGTCGATTGAATATATCTCCCTTCATTCCTACATTATTATTACCTTTTAACTCTCTTTGAGTGTAAATATTGACGAGATGTCAATAAAGTTGTTTAATTGTCAGTTGTCACACTCCAAATCAAGATTAAATAGCCATCATTTAATATATCTAGGGTAATCAAAGGAAGGAGTGGCCTGCCAGATCACCAGACCTCAATTCTATAGAACATATTTGGGATGTCTTGGGGAGACGAATTGGATCTCGTTCATCCCTACCCAGGACCACCCAAGAACTGAAAACTGCTTTGGTTGAAGAGTGGGATTTGTTGCCCCAAGAGCACTTTAATTGGCCAATAAAACACAAGGAATATCATTGTGACAGCTGTCTAGCTGTTAGAGGCGACCACACACCCTATTATGTCATCAAATATTGGTCAACATCTACCTGACCTTTGGACTAATTAACACAAATTTGCCTAATTCTGTAAAATAATTTCAACAATAAATATATTTTATCAACATTTTTTGTTATAGTTTTGTCTATCTACCTACAAATTTCGTTCAAAACAATTCTATATATTTTTAGGAAATTAACAATATGTGTTTGTTACCTTAATTTTGGACACCAGTGTACTTATTCTTTAGATTTATTAAGAAGGGTCTGTAATAAGACTTAGGGCTGGCTGTGATTGTAGACCTGCTCATTGAATGGGTCATTATTCTATAGTATACAAGTTTCAATTATTTAAAAAAATAAATATTCGCTGCGTCATTCTGAGATTTACATTTTCTCATTTCTATGTGACATTATTATTTGAAATAATGTAAATAGAAACGAAAGAGAATCACAAATGTGTAATAGTGAGAAAGTACGCAAATATAGGAATAGGGAGAGAGAAGCGAAAAAATGTCGAAAATAGAGAATTTCAAGATTGTTCCATAAAATATTATGTTGTGAAAATAAAAGTGGAAAACAAAGAATTGTACAAGATTGAAGCAAATATCAGGGGATTTGCCTACTTTTACACTATTACACATTTGTAATTTCCTTTCGTTTCTATTTACATTATTTCAAATAATATTGTTACATAGAAATCAGAAAATAAAAATCCCAGAATGACGCAGCGAATATTTATATTTCAAAATAATTGAAACTTGTAAAATATAGAAGAATGACCCATTCAACGAACGGGTCTACAATCACAGCCAGCACTAAGTCTTAGTAAAGTTTCGCCTTAATAAATTTAAAGAATACGTACACTGGTGTCCAAAATTAAAATAACAAACACTTAATGTTAGTTTTCTAAAAATATATGATATTGGTTTGCACAAACAAAAAATTGTAGGTAGATAGACATTAATTGCGAATTAATTTTGAGGCAGAAAACTAAACCAACTCACCATATGTAAACAGTCAGGACAATTACCAATTATTTTATTTCCAAAGCGCTATATCCCGCAAGGGATACTTGCGCCAAACAAGGAGAAAAGTTTATTTACATTATTCAACGCATGAAAACATTAGAGATCCAGATTTTGTAGAAAGTTTAGAATGTATTTACAAAATGAATTGAACTTTAAATATGATTTTTTATCGGGAATCAAATCGTTAAGTTCACAAACAACTAGTTCATTATTCATTCTATAATATTGAAATGTTGGGCAATCGATTAGTAGATGTCTTGAGGTTTGTTCCTCAATACCACAAAAGCAACTTGAATCCTCCACTGCCTTTTTTCTATTTAAAAAACTTTTGAAATTTCCGTGGTTTGTAACAAATTGAGTATTATAAAAATTTAGTCGAAAGTATTTAGGGATTTCTTGGGGAAAAAAGCTTAAGAAAGTATTATTTGCTTCGTTTTTCAGAACATTCATTCTTGATTTGAGAAAGGTATCTATAATTCCTGGAATAAATGGGTCATAAATTTGTTGATCATCTGTGGATAAGTTTCTCAGATCAGATATCATGGTGACTCGAATGTAACACCTGTAAATTGAGACGAATAAATACAATTTACTTTGGCTGCGTCTATTTTTTTGGGCTCGATAATTATACACTTTGTTTGGTAGCCCGTAAAACCATATTTTCTCTCTCTTTTACTTTGGCCGGCTCATTCTGTAGATATTTAAATACGTAATATTTTATCTATTCTTCACGTCTTAAGTCAGGTATTTCTTCCATGAAATATTTCAATTACTACACACTTGAATCAAATTGTGATCAAAACTATTTTTAGTATATTTTCCACGATTGCATGGCAATACCATAATACTAATGTATTTCAAAATCAAGCAAATGCTCGATAATTCTATATATCAAATCTCAAGTATATAATATCTACCATAGCAATATTTATCATAACAGTATAACATAAATTGCTAATGTATATATCAAAACAAGCAGTTAATAATTCCATCACCAAACTAAAAATTCCTCTCTCTATTTCTCAAAATTTATTATAAAATTTATATATTTCGATAAAATAATCCCTTGAATTAATATTAAAATAAAAACATAAAGCCTCCAGGAAAAAGTTTCTTTTAAAAATATTTTTTATTTAAAAAATATCTCGAGTTTTCGGGCAAGTAAGCCCTTTACGGGAGAGAAAGCTTTACCTGATTAATACGCCAATAAAATATGATTTAAAATTAAAGTCCATTCATTGTTTGTAAACAATACAAAAATACAAATGTAAACAATGAATGGACTTTATTTAATTTTAAATCATATTTTATTGGCGTATTAATCATATAAAGCATTTTCTCCCGTAGAAGGGCTTACTCGCCCGAAAGCTCGAGATATTTTTAAAATAAAAATATTTTTAAAAGAAACTTTTCCCTGGAGGCTTTAAGTTTTTATTTTAATCTATATAATTAACTCATAAAAACATATATATATATATATATATATTGATAGAATAGATATAGTAGAAGGGCGGTGGTGTAAACCGTAGATTTCTGACAGCCATGTGATCGAATCCCGCATTGGAATTTTTTATATATGTGAAGAACCTGTTCATATTATTCATTGTAAATAACATAATATAGGTTGATCTTTTCGAGCGGTACCTAATAAAGTTATTTTGGAACAAAAAATATATATGCCTTTTTAATCAAATGAAACCTCTGAAAATAACCCAAAAAGATCAAAATATACGTAATTTAATCAAGAGAGTTTTGAGATGATTAACTTTTATTAATATATATAATGTGTGAAATATTAATATATAATAGAACATTTATATTATGTTTAGATGAAAAGAGGGGAGTATAAAACGACTGTCAATGTACATTTGTATATTGTAGCAAAGTATCAACAGAGTATCATTTTTTATGTTTATATATTGCTACCCTGTAAACTTCCCTCATTGCTTATGTTTTGTTTGTCATTCATAGTTTGTTCTTGTCTTAAATAAATTTCTGTGTCATACTGGAAATTGTCTTTCCTGATTTTCCACGTGGCATTTTGGTGGAGATGCTGGGTAAGTTAGGGAAGACAAACTGAAGATCGCTGAGAAGACCTAAAGGCCATGGGTGCTGTGATCGACCAGAATTCTCTCTCTCTCTCTCTCTCTCTACCGCCGTTTCAAAGACAAGGCTTCCCTCCAAGATGACGATGTACCTATAGACGACGATACGACGACAAAGCCGCTCTTCACGCCGCAAGAAAAAGGACGCAAAGGTACTAGGGACAAAGTTCCAAGACTTAGATGGAATCCTTGGCAGACGCTCGTCAGATCCATATCAGTAACTACAATAAATGCAAGCTGTGGGTCACAGCTCACATAGGGAAGGAGCTATATAGCAAAGTATTTATTATTTTATTAACAGAGTATCATGTTTTTATGTTTATATTTTGCTACTCTGGAAACTTCCCTCATTGCTTATCTTTTGTTTGTCATTCATAGTTTGTTCTTGTCTTAAATAAATTTCTGTGTCATACTGGAGTTTTGTCTTTCCTAATTTTCAACGTGGCAATATTAATATGCATATGCATTTACATGTACGGTAGAACCTCTCTTTAGCGGACACCTCTCCACAAAGGACAGTTTTCATTAGCAAAATTACCATTTTTCACAATTTAGCAACTATCCGGTAAGAGGACACCTCTCCCTAAAGGACACTTTGGCTGTGCAATTAGGTGTCCTTTACAGAGAGGTTCAACTGTATTAACAATACACATGTATATTAGAAATAAAGAAGGCATATCCTGACCAGGAGCACATGTGCTTTTTAGATGGCAGAGCGCCATCTAGTGAACATAAATCAACATTGATTTAGCCTGTTCCCTGGCCAACCCATTTTCTTGATAAATCAAGAAAAGTCATCCACGAATATTAATAAATGAAACACATTATATGGAATCAATAATAACTTGATAATAGGTTTCTGCATATCAATTGAATCTTAAGGCTTATCTTCAAGACAGACTATAGTTTTTTTTAATATTTATTGAATTCTATATATATATATAAATATTATCTTTTTTTCAATTCTTTTGCCTGAAATTTTGAACCGTTATTTTCTAAATTATTTGTTGCTAACCTGGATGATGATTAGGAAATAATAAAATAAACAAAATATATTTGTTCATAATATTCAAATCTATAAAAGGTTATTCTATTTGTTATATATATATGTTTTGATGAGAAATTGACACTATTACAATTCTTTTAAAAATTATAAAAAAATTACTACTCTTACTACAATGATAAATTAATGGGAGGCTTTTCAAAGATATTTGGCAAACCTAATTTCTTGATAAATCACGAAAAGTCAACCAGGTACGTGTTTCGGGCTGTTGGGTCTCGTCAGCTTGAGATCCGCTCAGGTGAAATTCTCGGGTCATTCGTCTAGTTATTAAATGAAATGGAATCTTTTATATTAACCCTTATCTACCTATATTTGGACAAATTAAGAGGTATATTAACACAAAGCAATAACTCGCCATCTATAAATATAAAATGAAAAAAATTAAAAGCACGAATGTTTCTTTTATACACAATACAAACTTCTACTGCCCTTACTGCGATGAAAAATATATTGGGAGGGCTTGGCTCATCAGTGGTGAACCCTCCCAGCGGTTTCGCCAATTTAATCCACCAGACCGCTTCTCAGAGTTCTAAAACTGTATTGGACGATTCTGCTTATATACGCAACACTAAAGGATGGAATCTCAGAAATGGTTTTCAAGAAAACTATGGACATAAGCTTATAGGACAGTAGCATTAAGGAATTATCATTTTAAAGAAATTGTGTTGAAAATTTCATTACAATTTTTTTCATAAAGAACTATTTATTTCTAACATAAAAAACAACGTAAAAATATAATCAGTTTCCACCCGTCTACACAATGGAATATAGTTTTAATCTTTAAAAACACATTTATTATTAATAGGCAGAAATATAACAGTCGACACAAGGATATTGTAGAAACAGAAATTCTCTCACAATTTTCCGTAGAAAAAAAAAATCAACCATCACTTAATATTATTAATCATTGGACGTTTGATAATATGTGTGTAAATAATCTTTATTTCTTGTATAATTTATTGCTCTATAAATAAATATATAAATAATCCAGTTGCATTATCAGGATATATAATTTCATTGTCAATTAGATTTGAATAAAACATATAGCACTCGTCAAATTAGATAATGATTTATTGTAATTTTTACATCACAAAATTTACATTAAAAATAAAAATGAATAATATACAAAAAATATGTTTATATAATACAATAGAATCTCCTTCTTAAGGACAACTAGTTGTAGAGCTAGTGATCTTTACAGAGAAGTGTCCTCTTACCGGAGAGTTGTCATTATTCATGTTAAAACTAAAAATATCTTTATGGGAATATTATATCCTTATTTAAAACTTATTAAATGGTTCTAGTAAATATTTTAAATGAATTTTATAAAAATTATTAATGTTTCATTTTTAAAGTTCCATTTTCTGTCCGCTATCAGGTATGTCTATCATATGTAAAACCAATTAATGATGCATTGGGAAAGCGTTTGGAGGTGTCCGCTAAGGAAGGTTCTACTGTAAATTCATTTATAGGTTCTTATATAAATTTTTTACAAGTTCTTGGTTAAGTTTGTCTAAGTTTTAACAAGTTATTAGAGAAGTATTTCGAATCGTATTTACAAGATGAGTATATACATTCTCTCTCTCGGTCTTCAACGAAAAGGACTTGAACTACCACGGGAAGAATCTTTCAAACCTTTCCCATCAACAAACCTCCTAAAAGTAGGAGAATAACAATCAAAACTTCGTTCTCCTTTCATAGGCTCACTGTCGCTTTCAGATATGGTAGAATTGCTTCTGTAGAATTCTTCTCTGCTCTCGAAATTGGAGGTGTCCTGATCATCCTCTAACTGTGGAATGTACGGTGGTACCTGAGAATCTACATTTTCCCAGTCAATCCCCTTTAAGAATGCATGGTTTCTTGTCTGTTCACCAGTCAGTCGAAAAAAGTTATTCTTGATGAGTAAGTTATTTATCAAATCTTTAGCATCCGCATCAACAGGCCATTCTTCTGGATCGGGCCATTCGATTTCTCCTTTAACTGTCTCTTCCAAGATCTCGGCAGGTGTTTCTCCAGTGAAGGGAGTGCATCCAATCAGAAATTGATAAAGAATGATTCCTAAGGCCCACCAGTCGACAGACTCGTCATAGCAGCGGTAAAGTATTGTCTCAGGAGCAATATAGCCTGGAGTGCCGCATAGTCGGTCTTCAGATGACTCTCCATCTTGGCTATTGATATTTATCCTTGAGAGCCCAAAGTCTGAAACCTTGATGTGACCGTCTCGAGAGATTAGTAGATTCTCGGGCTTCAAATCCCGATGTACAATGCCATGCTCATGCAGGTAGCTCACCCCAGCAACTGCTTCGCTCATGTAGAAGCGAGCGGAATTCGTGTCCAATGCTGTAGCCATGTTTAGCATCGTCCCGCAATCCCCACCTGGTAAAAATTCCATCGCAATCACCAGATGATTCGAGGTTTCAAAACTTCCAGCAATTGAGACTATGCATGGATGGTCCAGGAATCCAAGAATGTTTCTCTCAAAGATTGCATCCTCAAGGCGATTGCGTTGGGAAAGTTCTGCTTTGTTGTAATATTTAAGAGCTAGTTGAATGTTGGTCGTTTTATGCCTGGAAAGAAACACTCTACCATAAGCTCCTCTACTGATGGCCTTAATAATCACAAAGTCACTAGGGCTGGGCTTTGACTTGGATTTGTTGACTTGGGATGACAATATGTTTAATGCTGGCGGAATTCCAAGTACTACCTTCTTCAGAATATACTGAGGTAGTTTAGAATTGACATTGCTTTGCCTTGCGCTTTGTTCCGCAGATGTAACTTGTGTGAGGAATTCGTCATGGTCGAACTCAATGGTGGACAGCATCCTTGATACGGGATTAATAACATTTACAAAATAGGCGTTCATTTTCTCAACATATTCCAAAGCTATATCCGATTTTGATTTGCATTTAGCAATTAATATTCGAAATTCTTGTTCGACATATACAATATGACGGTGTGTGTGTGTGAGTTAACTTTCTCTGAATAGTATTGTGTAGAATACTTTCAATTAAACCTTTGATCTTATCTTTTGCAAATCCAGCAACCATATCTGATGGTGCTTCATTCATGTTATTAATAAAATCTTTAAGATCGCGCTCTAGTTTACATTGAGTCTTACTAAACATTCTGGAAGTTTTTGGGCTATTGAAGGGCCTATCCACAGTTCTTGGTGAAGCTGGTGGGCTCTGACTTGAAAATTTCAGACGTTTAGAAATGCATGGTGAGTCCGATCTCTTTCTTTTGAGAGCGATGGACCTTATTAGAGGATAATTTTTCTCTTGTTTCTTCTTAACCGGGGAGTTAAAAAGACTAGACACGCTTGACATTCTGTGATAGCTTTTAAAAATCTCAAATTTTCAAGATAATCTTTTTAAAAGTTTTTTTTTTTAAGTCACAATCGCTAGAAATATTCTAAGTAAGGGCTTAAAGCGCGCAGTTTCAAAATATTTTATTCATATAAAAAATAATTTGATTTAATTTAGCGATTTTAATATTAAATTACTTATTTTCACACACAATAAAATAAGAATCCCTAAAGTATTGAAGCAAGAAAATAGAGAGAAGTCGGGAATCTGTTTCATCAAATATTCATTATTTAATAATGAATGATTAATTTAAAAAATAATTATTTTATTAAAAATTAAACATATTTTTCTAATATATTTATTAGTAAGAAAATCCTATCCAAACATTGGCCTCAGGGATTCTGTTATATTTATGCAGAAACTGAAATAAAAAGTAAGTTTTCCAAGAAAAAATAAAACAACATTCATATAATATTGAATAAATACGATACATTAGATAATTATTTTCAAAACATATTTATATAAAATCAACGCATATCTATATATATAAAAATGAATGTATGTGTGTCTGTTTGTTTGTTTGTTTGTTTGTCCTTTATGCCTGACCAAACCACTCATTGGATCACAATGAAACTTTGGGAAGTTATTTAGTATAGTACTGGGAAGGTTTCTAGCAAATAAAATTTTTGAAATAACTTTTCGCCTAGAAATAATCAAGATAAATATTCTAATTTATCTGTTATAATTCAAAAATCTGCTCTAAATATTATCATGATGATACGATGATTTTGTAATGTAGAAAATTAGGAAAGACAAAATTCAGGATGACACGGCAATTTATTTGAGACAAGAATAATGATACAATTCAAAGGCAAGATACTATTCCTTTAACTTCCAATTACCGAGGGAACCAATTAATATTGATTTTATTCAACTTATCGAGTATTTTTCAAGGGACCGGGAAAAAATGTTCACTTTATCGAGAGATTCGTTAAACAAACCTTTACTCGGGTAAAACCCGGGCGAAGCCGGGTACATCCATACAAGAATAATGATACAATTCCAAGGCAAGATACTATTCCTTTAACGTCCAATTACCGAGGGAACCAATTAATATTGATTTTATTCAACTTATCGAGTATTTTTCAAGGGACCGGGAAAAAAATGTTCACTTTATCGAGAGATTCGTTAGACAAACTTTTACTCGGGTAAAACCCGGGCAAAGCCGGGTACGTCCGCTATATGATATAAAAAGCCAACAATGTAGAGTGAATGTAATATAAAAAGCCAACAATGAAGAATGAATGTAAGATAAAAAGCCAACAATGAAGAATGAATGTAAGATAAAAAGCCAACAATGAAGAGTGAATGTAAGATAAAAAGCCAACAATGAATAGTAAATGTAATATAAAAAGCCAACAATGAAGAATGAATGTAAGATAAAAAGCCAACAATGAAGAGTAAATATAATATAAAAAGCCAACAATGAAAAATGAATGTAAGATAAAAAGCCAACAATGAAGAGTAAATATAATATAAAAAGCCAACAATGAAGAGTGAATGTAAGATAAAAAGCCAACAATGAAGAGTAAATGTAATATAAAAAGCCAACAGAGTGAATGTAAGATAAAAAGCCAACAATGAAGAGTGAATGTAATATAAAAAGCCAACAATGAAGAATGAATGTAAGATAAAAAGCCAACAATGAAGAGTGAATGTAATATAAAAAGCCAACAATGAAGAATGAATGTAAGATAAAAAGCCAACAATGAAGAGTGAATGTAAGATAAAAAGCCAACAATGAAGAGTAAATGTAATATAAAAAGCCAACAATGAAGAATGAATGTAAGATAAAAAGCCTACAAAGAAGAGTAAATATTATATAAAAAGCCAACAATGAAGAGTGAATGTAAGATAAAAAGCCAACAATGAAGAGTAAATGTAAGATAAAAAGCTAACAATGAAGAGTGAATGTAATATAAAAAGCCAACAATGAAGAATGAATGTAAGATAAAAAGCCAACAATGAAGAATGAATGTAAGATAAAAAGCCAACAATGAAGAGTGAATGTAATATAAAAAGCCAACAATGAAGAATGAATGTAAGATAAAAAGCCAACAATGAAGAGTAAATATAATATAAAAAGCCAACAATGAAGAGTGAATGTAAGATAAAAAGCCAACAATGAAGAGTAAATGTAAGATAAAAAGCCAACAATGAAGAGTGAATGTAATATAAAAAGCCAACAATGAAGAATGAATGTAAGTTAAAAAGCAAACAATGAAGAGTAAATCTCTCTCTCTCTATATATATATATATAAAAGTCAATTTCTGTCTGTCTGTCTGTTTCGCGATAAACTCAAAAACTACTGAACCAATTGGTACCATATTTTGCATGTCGCTTTTTATAAACCTGGGGAAAATTTTTGGCTGCATTTTGATTAATATTTTTGGCTATTTCTTTTTTTTTTTCATTTGAAGAACTTTTTTTTTACGCGGACTAATCCGGAATGGAATGAATACCTAAATATGGCTAATTTTTAAAGCATCGGTGGTTCAGTGGTAGAATGCTCGCCTGCCACGCGGGCGGCCCGGGTTCGATTCCCGGCCGATGCATTTTTTTTTTTTTTACAATTTTTAAAACTCTTTTATATTATCTTATATATATAAAATTGAATGTCTGTCTGTCTGTACTCTATAGATTCAAAAACCATACATCCAATCGCCGTGAAATTTTGGGATATTATTAGGTATATCACCGGGAAGGTTTTTGAAAAATAATTTCATGAATATCTTGAATATCCTTAGAGTTATTTGCAGATTTGTAGATTTAACTCGCAAGCAGCGCCCCCATTGTGACGATGATAACAAGTTTTCTTATCACTAAGTTTGTTATCTTAAATATTATTTATCAAAAGTAAGATTATCTCAGGATGATACGGCAATTTATTTGCGACAAGAATAATGATACAATTCCAAGGCGAAGATACTATTCCTTTAACTTCCAATTACCGAGGGAACCAATTAATTTTGATTTTTTATTCAACTTATCGAGTATTTCTCAAGGGACCGGGAAAAAATGTTCACTAGATAAAACTATGATTTTCTAATGTAGAAAATTAGGAAAGACAAAATTCAGGATGACAAGGCACACAGGGACCGGGAAAAAATGTTCACTTTATCGAGAGATTCAAATTTACGAGTTTAAAATTATCAAAATATATCTTTTTTATTTTTTAATAAGTTTTTAGAGAATTGTTTTAACAAATGTTCGCTAGACAAACCTTTACTCGGGTAAAACCCCGGGCGAAGCCGAGTACGTTTTATAAGTTTAAAGAGAATTGTTTTAACAAATGTTCGTTAGACAAACATTCACTCGGGTAAAACCCGGGCGAAGCCGGGCGGGTCCGCTAGTATATATATATGTATAATTAGGAAAGACAAACTTCAGAATATATGACACGGAAATTTATTTAATATAAAATCAAATTAACTCTATATGATATAAGCAATGAGCGAAGTTTACAGAGTAGAAAAATATAAATATCAAAAATTAATAATCTGTACATAAAATATAATAACCCCGACAACCCCGACTGCTTCCAACTCACTTGTTGTCTTACCCGGGTTTACGACATATATATCCTCATATCTATAAAAATGAAATCCAAAATCGATGTTTGTTATCGCGTTGCGCAAAATCTACAGAATCAATCATTATGAAATTTCGCATGTAGGTAGCTGAAGATTTTGTTTAACATATAAGCTATTCAAAAAACTAAAAAGGTTAATAAGCTTTAAAAAAAAAATGCAAAACAAAAAGCGTTAGTTCCAGCCTTTTACCGCTTGGGCGCAGCACTGGTCGCGACGATAAATGAATTTGATTGGTTAATAATTTTACACGTTGTTTGTTTATATGATGAATATTTGTATGTTTAAACGATGAATGTTTTCAAAAGGTAAGATTATATATATATATTTAAACTCTTTGGAGATAATATTAATCGATCGTTATCAAATTAATACGCCTCCGGAACCTGGGTTAATTAAAACTGTATTGTGAAATTTCGCATCTAGGTAGCTGAGGTTTTGGTTTAGCATTTAGGCTGAAAGTGCAAAAATTGCATTTCGAATAACTTTTTTTTTCCTTTTTAGAAGGTAAGATTTTATTTAGTTAATTAGTGATATTTTTCAAATTAAATTAATTGGAAATATTATTTATTTCGCAGCGTATTCATATATTTTTGTGACGATGCAATTTTTGCTTTGTTTGATTTTAATTAGTGTAAATATAACGATCTACATTTTTAAAGCTAAGGTCTACTATTTGATTTTCATAAGGAATATTCAAATTTTAAGACAAATTGAGATTTAGAAAGTATTCCATTTTTTTCTTTCTTATATTTAGAGTAAGTATAAATTTTATTGAAGTTGTAAGAAGTATATTTATTGAAAAAAGTATGTTTTTCTATATAACTTGCTACATATATTTTACTATATGTTTGTGCCATGTAATATGCTTATGCTCTAATAGCATTTATATTGTAGGCAGCAGCTTTGCATTTTCAATAACTGATATTTTTTTGGGTAGGCTCAATTTTTTTTCTGTCATTTGTTTAGGTAGAGTTTATATTTATCTGCTTCATAACATATAACTGCTCATATATATCTATATGGTACAACCATTGTTGGAAAAGAAGGAGTTCGAAGCAGCCAATGAGAGGCCGACGGAGGGGGCTACGGGGATGCAGCGGCTGGAATGAGAAAACAATAACAGAAGAAACTGTAAACAACTTTCGAACGGGAAGATTTGCCCTGATCCCCGATTCTTTTAGTGTAAATATTTAAATATATAATTAATTATATAATAATACTTTACTATTTGTCATAATTTATAATAAATATAAATTTCCCTCCTGTTTTCGTCGTATATTTTAAAAGTGCTATAAGCAGCGACACCACAATTTTGAACCTTCAACCCCGCCGACCAAGAATAGAGGTGAGCGACTCCCTCTATAGAACTTAGATCGTCGTCACAACACAGAGAGAGAGTGGCGGTTATATCACAATATTTTTGGCGTCCCAGCCCGGACTGTTGAAGGTAAATTCTTAAAAGAAAAAAAAAAAGCATTCTGAGCTGACCATTTTACAACTCGCTAGCTAACCCTACTTGCCGCTTTGTTTACATGATGACGAAAGAATTAATTCTACGTTTAAAGAAGAAGCGTGCTATTAACAGATCATATTTAACGAAAACATGCAATAAGATTGAAAGTGGACTTGACACGCTAATGAGAATTGAACTTGAATAATTATTAGAACAATTGAATGAATCATTTAACGAACTTAAATTTGTTGATCACGAAATAGAAACGCTTCTTGAAACTGATGATTTAGAGAGGAAATTACAGGGCGTAGTGGAATATCGAGAGAAATATATTACTTGGAGATTTAGGGCAAATAAAAAGATTCGCCAATCAGATTCTCGTGGCGAAAATATGCCGAATTCGAACTTACGAATAGATGAATCCGAAATGAGATATTATGTACCTTCCTGCACGACTGTGAAACTTCCGAAATTGATGATGTCGAAATTTTATGGAAACTTTAGTGAATGGCTGACGTTCTGGAATTCTTTTGATGCAGCTATTCACCAGAACAACTCACTGAACCCGATCGATAAATTTAACTATCTGAAGTTACATCTCGGCGGAACTGCACTAAACACAGTCGAAGGTTTCGCTTTATCTGCGGACAATCATGAGAATGAGATAAAAATAAACGATAGCAATACGTTTCTTTATACATGAAATTTTATGCAAGCTTTCGGATCTTATCAATCCTTCCACAGGCCAAGCTGTAAGCTGAAAGAAAATAGTATATATAGAACTACAATATTATTTACATACACCTAACGAAAATAAAAATAAAAATGAAATGAACATTTTCATAATGTAATATATAAATTTACATATTCGAAAATTAGACGTAAGTAAAATTCTATCTATATGCAAACAAAACAGAAATAGAATATGGCATATGGGGCTATGGTTGTGAAGGTCAAACTGGGGAAGACGAGGAAGGATCAGGTGGAAAGGAAGGGCTGGGATGTTTTTTCCTGAATGAATGGTACTGAGATGGTAGTTCTATACGCCTGTTGATGCTGTTTAAATCATGAGAGACGAAGGATTCTATTAATATTCTTTGATGTTTGGATCTAATGTTATGGTAATGACAGATTGGGTCGGAAAGGTTAAAGGTATGGCCAGTTTTTGAGGTATACTGAAAGATCAAAGATTTGGGATCTTTGTTTATTAAATTTCTGTTATGCTCGGAAATTCTGTTATAAATGAAGCGGCCAGTCTCACCCACATATGTTGCGTTGCAATCTTGGCAGCATACGGAGTAAATGGCATATGGTTGCTGGTCGGGACGTTTCTTAATATCCAAACATCAAAGATTATTAATAGAATCCTTCGTCTCTCATGATTTAAACAGCATCAACAGGCGTATAGAACTACCATCTCAGTACCATTCATTCAGGAAAAAACATCCCAGCCCTTCCTTTCCACCTGATCCTTCCTCATCTTCCCCAGTTTGACCTTCACAACCATAGCCCCATATGCCATATTCAATTTCTCTTTTGTTTGCATATAGATCGAATTTTACTTACGTCTAATTTTCGAATATGTAAATTTATATATTACGTTATGAAAATGTTTTTTTTTCATTTTTTATTTTTATTTTCGTTAGGTGTATGTAAATAATATTGTAGTTCTATATATACTCTTTTCTCTCAGCTTACAGCTTGGCCTGTGGAAGGATTGAAAAGATCCGAAAGCTTGCATAAAATTTCATGTATAAAGAAACGTATTGCTATCGTTTATTTTTATCTCATACATTATAGCAATTCTTTTGTTCATTTTCCAATCATGAGAATGCTATAAAATTGCTCAAAGACAGATTTGGGCGAGAATACATTTTGATTAGCCGACATATGAAATATTTGTTGTCAATGAGACCACTCAAAACGTCAAGCGATGTAAGCGAACTTTTTGACAACCTTTCTGTTAAAATAAGAAGTCTCGAGTCGCTAAACGTGTCCATTGATGTTTACGGACAACTGTTGTGTCCGATAATAATGAAGCTTCTACCTGCCGACCTTAATTTGGAGTTGAACAAAGAACTCCCGACAGGTTACCTGATTAATGACTTGATTACCTTTCTAGAAAGACAATTAACTGCACGGAAGAAGAGTTTTAGAAACGAAATCGGTACCGGGAATAAATCAACTTCTAAACCTAATTTAGTAAACAAACATCCAAAGACCAGATTCTACAATGAAAAACCAATTGCGACAGCTTCAGAACTTTTGAATTCAGTTCACAAATCGAATGAATGTGTATTTTGTGGTTAAGACAACCATGGAAGCCCTAAGTGTGACTTTGCCGCTAATTTGAGTTTGAACGAAAATAGATCACTTATGAGGAAAAAAGGTGTTTGTTATAAATGTCTTCGGCCTTTTCATTTGAGTAAATTTTGCAGAAATGTAGTCCGTTGTTCGATATGCAACATGTCTTCCCACCTGGATGTCATGTGCACAAAACGGATTTTAGATCGAGTTGGATCTTCTAAGTCTACAACGGTGCAAGAAGAAACACTCGCCAACTTATCAACCTCCCCAGACGTCTTGTTACCTACTTTGAGAGTGACCCTCGAAGGGAACAGAACGGAGAAGACGGCACGAGCTATAATAGACACCGGATCCCAAAGATCATATATTTTACATAGCACAGCAATGGAAATGGAATACGAACAATCTAGGAGAGAGTTCTTCCTGCATTCCTTGTTTGGAGGATCGAGTACCGACGTAGTTGAACATTAGGTGTATACCATTCATTTATCTGACATTAATAATTCCTATCGCTGTGAGTTTGAAGCACTAGGTCAACCCCTTATCTGTGGAAGCATACCTCCAGTGTGTCCAAGATCATTTTTAGAAAGGAGGGAAGAACTCGACGTGCCTGATTTAATGAGAGACCGTATAGAAGTCCTTTTAGGTGCGGACATCGCCGGGAGATTGCTAACTGATAATCAGAGAAGAATCTCATCTGGACAGGTGGCAATCCGTACCAAATTGGAATGGACTGTGATGGGAAAGATTTCTCCGACGGAGGTGAGAGATGACACCAGCTCCCTTTGCGTGACCACACTTCTATCTTTGGATTTAGAAAACTTGTGGAAATTAGATGCAATTTGAGTCTCTGACGAGGAGGTTGAGAAGAAGACTCAGTCATTTCAAGTTGAAATGGAGGAACATTTCGCCCACACCACGACGAGAGATATTGAGGGGCGCTATGAGGTAGCTCTACCCTGGGTGCAAGCCAAGGAAAGGATTCCTACGAATAGAGACCTAGCCGAAAACCAACTAAGTTCTGTAAGAAGAAAACTTGAAGAAGTTGGAGACATGAAAGAGTATGGACAAATATTTGAAGAATGGATGAATCAGGGGATAATCGAGTATGCCAGAGAGGATAAACTAGATGGTGTACACTACCTGCCACATCGACCAGTGTATAAAAGGAACAGTCAAACTTCTAGAATACGGCCAGTATTTAATGCGTCGGCCCGGAAGAGAGGTAAACTTTCCCTGAATGACTGTCTTGATAAGGGACCCAATTTGATAGAAATTATACCAAGACTTTTAAATAAATTCCGGAAATATGAAGTAGGTGTCTCTTCCGATATTGAGAAAGCATTTATACAAATTGAAATAAAGGAAGAAGACCGAGATTATTTACGATTCCTGTGGCACACAGTAGACGGAAGATTGATCACGTATCGACATAAAAGGGTTGTTTTTGGAATTACGACTAGTCCGTATCTTTTAAAGCTACTTTATCTCTCCACTTAGATAAAGATCCTGAACATTTAAAAATCACAGCTGAACAGTTGAAATCCTCCTTTTATGTTGACAATTGTTTAGCCAGTTTTCAGAATGTTGAAGAAACGGAGAAATTCGTGAAAGAATCTACTGAACTGCTCTCTACAGCTTGTTTCAATCTCCGAGATTGGGTAAGCAACGTTACAGACTTTTCTTTTATGAACCCACTGAATAGGGAAGTGAACATTTTAGGAATAACATGGAATACTGATAGAGACACACTGACAATTGGTTTGGAAGATTTTGAATTAATTGGACCAACCACCAAGAGAAAAGTACTTTCAATTGGGAGCAAGATATTTGATCCATTAGGAGTTGCTTGTCCTGTGACTTTAATTCCCTGGCTGATATTACAGGAAACTTGGACACAGAAGTTGACGTGGGACGAAGTCCTACCTGGATGCTTAGTACAAAGATTTTGGAAATGGTTTAGCAAACTGAAACACTTGCCTAACATAGAAATTCCTAGATGGCTCTGTTTTAAGGACTCCTATGTATAGAAAACCACTCTCCACATCTTTTGCGACGCCAGTCAGTTTGCCTATGCAACCTGTATTTTCTTCCGTGTTGAAAAGGAAGATAGAGTGGACATCCAATTAATACAGGCTCGAACACGAGTAGCTCCACTGAAGAAACTCACCATCCCAAGATTGGAGCTTTTGGCTTGTCTGATTGGAGCTCGTTTGGCAGCTAACGTCATACAAGATCTGGAATTTGAGGAAATTCCAAGATTTTATTGGACCGATTCGACCAATGCTCTCTGTTGGATCCAAAGGGAAGACAACTGGGCAGCATTTGTGATGAACCGTGTTATGGAAATTCATAATCTTAGCTCTCCCGAATCCTGGCGCCACATACCAGGCCGATTAAACCCGGCAGACCTCCCATCTCGGGGATGTTCAGCAAAAACACTTAAGGAGACAAGATGATGGGAGGGACCTGCATGGTTAAAGGTATTTCAAGAAGAGTGCCCCAAATCAACCATTATTCCTGATTTGGAGATTGTTTATTCTGAAAGGCGCAAGACCATCCTGAACACCTTGTGTACAAGAGAAAATTAAAATTTATTTGAACGTTATTCCCATTTTTTGAGAATAGTATGAATCACCGCCTGGATATACAGATTCTTCAACAACGCCAAGATTGATAGAAGAATGATAATTTCAGAAGATCTCAGTACAGAAGAAATCACTAAGTCAGAAATAATACTGATGAGACTTATCCAGAGAGTATCGTTTTCAGAGCATGAAGATAAGAAACTACAAGGCTTTAAGTTGCTAGTAGACTCTTCAGGGATTTTGAGAATAAAAACTAAAATTTGCAGAATATAAGATTTCGCTAATTTTAGAATGCCCATTTTATTGCCCTCATATCACTTCTTGGTCTCTTTGCTCATCAGGTGGAACCATGAAACCCACGGGCACACCGGTCTACAAACACTCCTCGGTATTCGGAGAGAAAACTATTGGATACTAAGATCCAGGAAAACCGTCAAGAAGATCATCAATCAATGCATTCGCTGTAAACGATTCACCGCGACACCAGCTACCGTCGAATCAACATCATTACCAGAAGACAGAGTACGAGATGCTGCAGTTTTCGAAATAGTAGGAGTTGATCTAACTGGACATCTTATCTTGAAGAATAAGAAGAAAGCATGGATTGTAATCTTCACATGCGCAGTGTATAGAGGAGTTCATCTGGAACTGGTCACATCTTTGTCTATGGAAGCATTCCTCCAAGCTTTCCGCCGATTTATTGCTCGAAGAGGCAGACCATTGATTGTGTATTCGGATAATGGGACTAATTTCCGAGGCGCGGCTAATACTTTAAAGAAGATTGATTTTTCGAGATTAAAATGTGATCCCACATTTAAAAACATCAGCTGGAATTTCATACCGCCTGGTGCTCCTTGGTGGGGTGGATGGTGGGAGCGTTTGATTGAAATGATGAAACAATTGCTTTTTAGGATTCTCGGTCAAACCTCCTTGGGATATGAAGAACTGTCCACGGTAATGTTTGACGTCGAAAGCTTGATAAACACAGGTCCTATGACCTACCTAACTGAAGAAAGTGAGGATCTCGTTCCATTGGCACCTTCATTGTTCATACTTGAGGTCAGAGAGGTTGGCGTTCCAGACCTGGACTTGATTGATAACCAGACCTTCTCCCGCAAATATCAATATATCAAACGTGTACGAGAAGATCTTAGAGAACGATTTCGTATCGAATATTTTGGATTTCTGAGACAAGAAACGAGACGCCTGAAGACTACCATACCATTCAAGGTGGGAGATATGGTGCTCATTGGACAAGAGAGTTTAACGAGACTGCACTGGCCGTTAGCCAGAATAAGCTAACTCTATCCAGCAAAAGACGGTCTTGTGAGGGTTGCGAAAGTGAAAACTTCATCAGGTGATAAAATACGACCTTTTCAAAACTTCTACAATTTAGAGATAACGCCCGAGATAAGATGTTGAGACCCTCTAACGGAGCGATCTCCCACACAAGAAGTTCGATTGACAACTGAAGAGGACCCTTTGATTTCACAACAAGAGCAACATCACATTGGAACTCCGAATGTTGTGTCAAGTTACGGGCGGCCCATCAAGAGACCCAACCGATTGGATCTACTGAACTTTTCCTTTTCATGTTTGAGTCGTCGAGGCACCAACTCAAAGGTGGGAGAAATGTTGGAAAAGAAGGAGTTCGAAGCAGCCAATGAGAGGCCGACGGAGCGGGCTACGGGGATGCAGCGGCTGGAATGAGAAAACAATAACAGAAGAACCTGAAAACAACTTTCGAACGGGAAGATTTGCCCTGATCCCCGATTCTTTTAGCGTGAATATTTAAATATATAATTAATTGAATAAAACTTTACTATTTTTCATAATTTATAATAAAAATAATTTTCCCTCCTGTACCTCGTATATTTTAAAAGTGTTATAAGCAGCGACACCACAATTTTGAACCTTCAACCCCGCCAACCAAGAATAGAGGTGAGCGACTCCCTCTATAGAACTTAGATCGTCGTCACAACACAGAGTGGCGGTGAAATCGCAATTACCACATTTTTGAATATATGTATTTAGATATATAGATGCAAATATATTCATATATAAATAAAGAAATATACAATCAGCAATCTGACCAATGAGGGAGCCAGAATATGTTCTACTCGTATTTATTATGCAGATTTTTTCAGCAAATTATACTTTTTAAAAAAATCTTCTTCCATTTGATTTTTTTAGTCAGTTGCTCTAAGATTTCAATTTTTTTCTACTATACTGAATTTTATGCATTTTTTTCCACATTTTAGAGGTCCTGATTCCTAGAATACCTATTATTCCAAATGATCTGCCTTTTAAGTTTAGACGCTTTCAATTCCCAGTTATGGTTGCCTTTGCTATGACAATTAATAAATCTCAGGGTCAAACATTGCAAGTAGTTGGTGTGCATCTTGAGTCTCCCTGTTTCTCGCATGGGCAACTCTATGTAACATGCTTCCGTGTTTCCAGCCCAATAAATTTATTTGTCTTTAGTTTTACTTTTAGAAAGACGCGCAATATTGTTTATAAGAGGGCTTTGATCTAGATTTTGACAATTTTTAAAGAGATTTCTTCTAATAATAATTTTGGAAAGCTTGAATTTTGTATAAATATATTTTTTTCTATATTTTGTTAATTATTGTTCTACTGTAGTTTCATCAATAAATATTTTTACTCTATTTTGTTTTTTCCCCCAATTAATCCATTTGCATGACTCTATTCTAGAGAATTGTTATTTATATGGTGTCAACATTTCTGGTTCAATTAAGGTTTTTGTTAGCCTGCAACACACCTTATGATAGCTCATTGCACATTTATCAGGATAAATTTGCTGTTTTGAATTTTACACCATTAGTATTTTTATTACTTTGCAATATTGAACAGAAAGTTAATTCTGCATACTCATAATATATACAAAATTGTATTATAGTTGTTTCTATACGATTCTTCATTCCGTATTTTTTTTTATTATATAAGTTTGCAGAATTTATAAAAAATTGGTTTGGGTTATGTACATTAAGAATTTGTAAAAAAATAAAGATCAAAGTTTTACAAAAAAAAAAAAAAGATAATTTGGAACACCATTTTTCTTCCCTTTAATTTAATAAACGCTTCATGTATGAATTTTAGAATTGCATTATTTTTAGGCATATTATTTCAAAAATTTATGTTAGCAAGACATGGAATGTTGTTAAGTTAATGTACTATTAAAACAAATTACCAACCCATGAAGCGTTAGCTCCAGACTTTCACCGCTGGCGGCTGCACTGTTAGAGTTAATAAATGATTTCGATTGATGCATACTTTTACATGATGTTTGTTTTTAGACTAAATTTATTCAAATCAAGATAGCCTTTTTTTCATTCTTTCAAAAGTTGAGATTATATTTTTAACGTTTCAAAATACTTTTCAAATTAAAGTCTTTAGAAATAATATTGATTTTTTTCCCATCCTGCAGGTCAACATTACACTGCAACATGCTATCATAACTCTGGCTTTTGGCATTGATATTTATGTATTGTGAAAGTACTGTTTGCTACCTTAAGCTCTGGAGAGATTATAATGTATCTACAGATCCATCATGTGGAAATCACACCATAGTAAAAAAGAACGCATGTAGCTGGTAGCAAATTTTGTGCCCTGTGTGAAGCTAGCGTTTAACATTTAATTTTTTAAAAAAGATATTTCAATTATTGGCCTTATTTTCACATGATACTGACCCATAACGCTGATCCATATAGGGTTAATTAATAACTCATTTGACATTTTACTTTTATTTAAGGTCTTGGAAATATACATATACCTTTTTAGGTAAAAGAATTGAGGTATATTTTGAAATATAGATAAGAATCACAAGGAAGCAAGACCAAATCCAAATAAGTAAATTATGTGTGGTTTCAGTAACAGCATTCATACATTCAGTAATTTTGTTGGTAACAATGCTGTTACTGAAACATGACACATAATTCGTTTATTTTTATTTGGTCTTGCTTTTTTGGTATTTTTAAAAATGCCCTTGACTATTAGAAAATTATGCAAATTTCCTATTCATTTAATATACCATTTTAAAAAGTACATTCTTTTGTGAAAATACCCAATTTCCCACAATTCTCTAAAACTGCCAACAATAACCTAATAAAAAATTCATCCAAGTCCGAGTATTTCAGTATTGCAGATATATTACATTTATAAAAGTTGCTTAACTACTTAGAGATGTAAGTGCCGGATTAGATGCCCTTAAAAATGTTTGATCTGGCTGTTTCTTCTTGAACAGCCGAGAGTGAAGTGTAGAAAGTGAAATTTTCAGGTTGCGAGGACCATTTTCCTTAATTCAAACTAATCATTAGATTTTTTTTTCTCATTTTTTTTTAGATGCCAAAGCCCAGTTTGGTTACTTGCACTCACTAGAGGGGTTGGACCTTTTCAAGAATCAGGGGCATTGGGGCAATTTTTTTTCAGAACAAAGTGCCCAAAGCTGGATTCGATGATCCCGGGTCGTGGTTTTTAAAAATCAACATTTAGACCACTCCTCCAAAACAGCACTATATTCATAAGATGTGTTTGTGAAATTGATCTAATATTTCAGATTCTTTTTACCAGCATTTTCAATTTTGATATTTGCAGTTTATCTCCATTGTGCTGAAAGAAAATTCAATACTATAAGTTTTAAAACAGTTGGGGGCTCTATTCATTCATGAGTAAACCCCACTCGAACAATACTCGGGAGAAGCCGGGTCCAGTCGGCCAGTATATATATGTTATAACTAACAAAAAAGATAATAACAATAAATCTATTTAAGAAATCCAAACTATGGAGGTAGCGATAGGCAGGTGTTTCTTTGGAGGAAATGATCACCCTTATTGCTGATTTAAATAATTATGAGGCTTTTATTACACGATGAGTAAATACAAAATGAAATGAACCTTTTCTAGTAAAAGGGAGAGAGTAATTTTTGCAGCCCTCTGGGCAAGCCCGACTCAGCCCCCCTCTTTCTACGCACTTTATCTCCTCCTTAGTTCAGGCCTTATCTCTATTCAACAGAGACCTCTAGTCAGCAGAGACCTCTAGTGGGCGGGGACTTCTATACGCTGAGCCTTCTATTCGCTGAGCCTTCTATTCGCTGAGCCTTCTATTCGCTGAGCCTTCTATTCGCTGAGCCTTCTAATCACTGAGACTTCTATTCGCTGAGCCTTCTATTCGCTGAGCCTTCTAATCACTGTGACTTCTATTCGCTGAGCCTTCTATTCGCTGAGCCTTCTATTCGCTGAGCCTTCTAATCACTGAGACTTCTATTCGCTGAGCCTTCTATTCGCTGAGCCTTCTAATCACTGAGACTTCTATTCGCTGAGCCTTCTATTCGCTGAGCCTTCTATTCGCTGAGCCTTCTAATCACTGAGACTTCTATTCGCTGAGCCTTCTATTCGCTGAGCCTTCTATTCGCTGAGCCTTCTAATCACTGAGACTTCTATTCGCTGAGCCTTCTATTCGCTGAGCCTTCTCTACACCCTCAGACTGACTGCCCTAATCTCTCCGCGCGCCTTCTTTTTATAGGGTCTGCTGCACGTGACCAAACCATCTAAAACCACAAAATTAAACTTAAACAAATGAAACTTTTCATTAAAAGAAAAAAATATGCAAAAACCATGCAAGAAAAAAAATATGCAAAAACTCTGCACAAAACTATGCCCAAACTATACAAACTAGTTTCAACATTCTCCCACCTAATTTTGACAATTATTAAGGTCAAAATTAACTTTATACACTGAATACATTATCCAGGGATATATTTTTCCGATCTCTTAATCTCTCTACCATATCTATTTTTATAACCTTCGGGAACTATCCCTGGCTCTCTCCTTGATGTACCAACCGAAAAGGGCTTAAGACTCAAATAGTCAGATTGGTTTTCCCCCTCATTTGATGTAATTTCTAGCGGATATAATCGCTGTATTGCTCTGACCAAGGTACTTGTGGAAGTTCTAATATGAGCCACCCTTGCTATCCCATCTTTTCCCGAAATGAGTTTTACAATGCGTCCTTTGGGCCAAAACATTCTTTTCACATTATCTAAACCAATCAACACAATGTCTCCTATCTTTAGTTGTCTTCTATCGAAATTTTCGGATTTTTGAACTAGAGTGCCTAAATATTCCTTTAAAAACCTTTGTTTTAATTCTTTCTTTAGTTGCCCTAATCTTCTATATTTCGCATGCAGCATTTCTGTTTTTAAGTTTTCCATTTCCGGGAAGCCAGGTTCTGGGCCATTTTGTAGAAATTCTTGAGGTGTTAAGGGCCTTAGATCGCTACCGTCTTCAGAGACATATGTGAGAGGACGATTATTTATAAGATGCTCTATCTCACATAAAACAGTTTGCAATTCCACATAGCTCAGCTTCTGATGACCCAACATTTTAATCATCATTTGTTTTATCGTCCGCACCATACGCTCCCAAAAACCTCCCCACCAAGGTGCAGCAGGAGGAATAAAAACCCAATGGATTCTTTTATTTGAAGATTCCTTTTCAATTTTAGACCAATTTAAATCTTTGAACACTCTATTTAGCTTGGAGAAATTGGTGCCATTGTCACTAAATATCTTCTCGGGACGTCCTCATCGACAAATAAATCTATGCAGGGCCATCATGAAAGTTCCCGCCTCTAAATTCTTGACCAATTCCAAATGAATGGCCCGATAGACCGCGCAGGTAAAGGCGGCTACCCATACCTTACCACCATCCTTCATATAGAGAGGACCCAACAGATCAACCCCCGTAGTTTGGAATGGTTTCCCGAGTCCTATCCTGCTCTCCGGTAAAGCTGCCATTGGTCTTTGCAGAGACTTTTCCCTAAATCTTTTACAAACAATGCATCCGTTAGTGATTTTCCCTATGGTTCTCCTTCCCCTAATTATCCAAAATTTTTCTCTTAAGATTGACAAAATGAACTGCACCCCTGCATGACCATTCTTTCGATGTACTTCCCAAATCAGTTGTTCTACAAAGGGATGATCTCCTGGTAGAACGGCTGGAGTCTTGAATTCTTCGGGGACCTGTCCGTGCAAAAGTTTGCTTTCCACACACCACAGACCCTCCGAGTTTTTAAAGATCTTCAAGCTTTTGATGGAACTCGATTTCTCAATAGAAACTCTTTCTTGAATCATAGCCACAAGCTTCTTTTCTGCAAAATTCAATTCTGCAACTTTTAGAGGACCTGCTTCCGTAGACTGTCTCTTAAGTCTCCCTATGAATCTTATAACATAGGCCATAATTCTAATGTTAAGAGAGTAATCCGATCTTCTAGTCAACAGCCAATCATTACAATCCACATTCAAATTAATATTGACCTCCACCAATTCTTCCTCGGAACCCAGTTCGCGCTGACTTGTAGAGGTCTCCGATATAGGCCATAACTCTTTTGGTTCTTTCAGCCATTCAGGGCCCTCCCACCATCTACTCCGCACAAAGTGGTAAGGAGAACACCCTCGCGACAAAAGATCGGCCGGGTTTAAATGTCCTGGCACAAACCTCCAATCGTTCAAATTGGTAGTGGATTGAATTTCTCGGACTCTGTTTCTCACGAAAACCCGCCATTCAATCTCCTTCTTTATCCAGCTCAAGGCCGTAGAAGAATCAGACCAAAGGGTCATTTCGCATTTTCTCTTCAAAGCCGCTTGAATCGCGTTGGCCAGTCTAGCGCCCAGCACCATAGACATCAATTCCAGGCGAGGGATTGTCATCCTTTTAGTGGGAGCTAATCTAGCTTTACTCCATATTAAAGTTAAAACAATTTTCCCTTGTACCTCGCTCCTTAAATAAGCCACTGCTCCGTAAGCTATCTGACTGGCATCACAAAAAATGTGAACTCCGGAGGGGAAAACATGATCGTTCCACATATGCCTGGGAATCTTTATTAGTTCAATAAATTTTATTTGGTCATACCATGTTCGAAACTCGCGAGCCATCTCCATAGGTAATGGGGCATCCCAGCCCATTTTTAACCCCCATGATCGCTGCAGCAATAATTTTGGTCCCACGAACACAGGAGCACAAAAGCCAAGTGGGTCAAATATTCGCTGGACTACTGACAGCACCAGTCGCTTCGTCAATCTTGAAGGGAGGCTCAGATCCCTGGGGAAATCACACTTCAATATATCTTCCCCTTTGTTCCAAACGACACCCAGTATTTTTGTAATATCCTTTCCTCTCGGGTTATCCTCAAATGAATACTCCCACTCTCTCAAACTCATTCTAGCCCCTTCCATAATTTCAATGGCCGTCCTCTGAAACTCCTGGACCTCTAGCTTAGTTTCGAGAGAGGCAACACAATTATCCATGTAGAAAGACTGAGCCAACATCTTGGCCACCTTCTCTTGAGGACCCCTTACAGTTTGAAGATGGTATTCAATTACGGCGCTTAGTACAAACGGACTACAATTTAAGCCGAATACAAGTCTTTTATGCCTAAAGGCCATCAGTGCTCTACCATTTGCCTCTTTCCACCAAAGAAATCTGAGGTAATCTCTATCTGACTCTCTAATGGCTATCATTTGAAAAGCTCTCCTTATGTCTGCTGACACCCCAAATTTATCTTCCCTTAAGTTTTCTCTCCTACCCTGGTCATCGATCCCCCGTGAAGAATTCCCCTTACAAAAAATGTCCCAGTGGCCTTTGCCACAATTCCCACACTTAAGGCTCACTCTACACTTTTCCGCAAAGTGTCCTCTTTGTAAACACCTGAAGCAAAGCCGCGCATTCCTAATTTTTTCATTCCTTTCCCTTGATGACATTCCCACAATAAAGCGGCATCGATGACTCTCATGGTTGCTTCTATAGCAGAAACAACATTTCAATGTAGTCTGGGCACCAAACAAACTAGACACGGTGGCAGGTTTAAACTTGTTCCATCTCTTTGGCTCTACATTCCCTGACTTCCTAAGAGGCTCTTCAAATATAAACCCTTTCTCTATAAATTTCATCCTCTGAGCACTCTTCACCTCCGCTCTCAGAAAGTCCATCAATGCCTCCAACCTCTCTGGTATTGCCCTAGTCCTATCCAGGGTATTTTCCATCTTACTCTTCTCTTGGCCATACCCTGCAGCAGGATGTCGCTGCCACAGTTTCAAAATCTCCGCTGGCAAAGATGATTCCACCAGAGGGTACAAAAAAATACCAGAGGTCTGAGGATCTATCCCAAGGGTTTCCAGCGATCTCAGGTGACTTGTTAGTTCTTCATATAAATTATTTAAATTTTTATTTTCCCTTCTGACGTTAGCAATAACCAAATTCAAGAGCTGTCTTACATAGAGTTCTATTAACATATCTGCATCACCAAACCGTTCCTGGAGGGACTGTATAGCCAAATTATAATTCTCCCCTGTAACTGGATAACCTACCACTACTCGGTAGGCTTCTGTATTAGGCACAAGGGCTTGTCTTAGATACAAAAATTTGTCGCTGCTAGTCAAGTATTCATTATCATGTATCCTGGAAAACTGCGCCCACCAAGACAACCAGTTCTCCAGAGCGCCATCATAGGCCTTCAGTTGCAACTCTGGTAGCTTTATATTTAATTTAGCCTCTCCACTAACGGTGGAGATAGCATCACCCTTTTCTTGCTCACGCAAAGCCTTAACTTTTTGCTCCATAAAAAGTCTGTCCTGGATGTATTTCTCACATTCTTGAAATTCCTTGTCGATTTCTTCTTCAGAAGCCTCATCTTTGGCTAATAGGACTGACTGGCATAGCTCGTTTAGATTCGTGAGTTCTTCATGGAGAGCCTCTATCCTACTGAATTTTACCTCCACCCTTCTACTATCAATTGAAGGCTCTTTCAGTTCGACATTTAAATCATTGATCAATTTTGTAAAGCTACCTCTCACCGCCCTACGACATCTCTTGTTCACCTCCTCCATTCCACCACCAAACCTATCGCGTCCGGCTCACCAGAAATGTTATAACTAACAAAAAAGATAATAACAATAAATCTATTTAAGAAATCCAAACTATGGAGGTAGCGATAGGCAGGTGTTTCTTTGGAGGAAATGATCACCCTTATTGCTGATTTAAATAATTATGAGGCTTTTATTACACGATGAGTAAATACAAAATGAAATGAACCTTTTCTAGTAAAAGGGAGAGAGTAATTTTTGCAGCCCTCTGGGCAAGCCCGACTCAGCCCCCCTCTTTCTACGCACTTTATCTCCTCCTTAGTTCAGGCCTTATCTCTATTCAACAGAGACCTCTAGTCAGCAGAGACCTCTAGTGGGCGGGGACTTCTATTCGCTGAGCCTTCTATTCGCTGAGCCTTCTATTCGCTGAGCCTTCTAATCACTGAGACTTCTATTCGCTGAGCCTTCTATTCGCTGAGCCTTCTAATCACTGTGACTTCTATTCGCTGAGCCTTCTATTCGCTGAGCCTTCTATTCGCTGAGCCTTCTAATCACTGAGACTTCTATTCGCTGAGCCTTCTATTCGCTGAGCCTTCTATTCGCTGAGCCTTCTAATCACTGAGACTTCTATTCGCTGAGCCTTCTATTCGCTGAGCCTTCTAATCACTGAGACTTCTATTCGCTGAGCCTTCTATTCGCTGAGCCTTCTAATCACTGTGACTTCTATTCGCTGAGCCTTCTATTCGCTGAGCCTTCTATTCGCTGAGCCTTCTAATCACTGAGACTTCTATTCGCTGAGCCTTCTATTCGCTGAGCCTTCTATTCGCTGAGCCTTCTAATCACTGAGACTTCTATTCGCTGAGCCTTCTATTCGCTGAACCTTCTCTACACCCTCAGACTGACTGCCCTAATCTCTCCGCGCGCCTTCTTTTTATAGGGTCTGCTGCACGTGACCAAACCATCTAAAACCACAAAATTAAACTTAAACAAATGAAACTTTTCATTAAAAGAAAAAATATGCAAAAACCATGCAAGAAAAAAAATATGCAAAAACTCTGCACAAAACTATGCCCAAACTATACAAACTAGTTTCAACAATATATATGTGTGTGTGTGGGAAAAAATAATAAAAAACGCAAGTTCAATAAGTTCATCAAGTTAAATAAACGTTTAGCTTATTTTTGTTCCACTAGATGGCGCTCTGCCATCTAGAAATTCCCATGTGAGAACGGCCGAAATATATAAGTTATAATAAATTTGTGATTTGAATTATTAAGCATTAGGCCAATAGTATGCAGACGTTCCCTTTTTTGGCAATTGTTATATTGAATACTAGCAGAGTGACCCGGGCAACGTCCCGGGTTTACCCGAAGGGAATGTGAAGACACATTAGGAGTATAGATGGTGGCTTAAAAATTTCACTGGGAATATTCTGATTTCTTAGAAGCATAATTTCTAATAAGGTTAAACGAAAATACTTTCTAAGCAAAGTATGTACATTCGGGAAGATTATAATACGGCCCAGGTATCCAGAGTAGATCCCCAAGGAAAATTTTCACAGAGAATAAATTCTGATTATAAGCAAAAAAAAAAAAAACAATTGAATAGAAGTTGGAATAATCAATTTCAACATTTTACTCTTCTTTTTATTTTTTGACCAATTGACCGCTGTATATAATAATTGCTACCATTGTTGTGTTTGGGTATGTAAAGTAAGCTGCTTTAAGTTTATGTAAAATTTGAGCATAACTAATTAAAACTTTCTTTCTTTAAAAGCCATTTCCCGGCCTTCTCCTTCCTTTTTTTCAACAGGGTATGGGCCCAGAACTGATTGTCTAAGAAATTAAGAATCAAGAATGTCCAGTCTATATCAAATTGAGAAGTTGAATAAGCAAAACATTGAGACATGGAGGCTTCAAATGCAAATGATTCTTATTCACTCTGATCTGTGGAATTATGTTAATGAAGCTAATATTAAACCTGAACCCGGTAACCAAGAGTTTACTGATTGGCAAAATAAGGATCAGAAGGTTCTCGCTACAATTGTATTGAGCTTGAATCCATCAGAACTAGTTCATGTTAAGAATTGTAAGACTGCCGAGGAGGCCTGGAAAAAGATAGAAGAAGTGTATCGACCAAAAGGACCTGCGACGAGAGTTTCCCTGACCAAAAGGCTAATACAGATGAAAATGAGGCCTAATGATGATTTGAAAGATTACCTGAGTAAATATACTTTATTGGTGGACAATCTAGGTGAAATTGGGGCTCAAATACCCGGAAACCTTTTAGTTATTCTCTTGTTGTGTAGTCTTCCAGAATCGTACGAAGGATTCAGAACTGCAATAGAAACGAGAGATGAGCTCCCAAAACTTGAAACTCTAAATTTGAAGATTATAGAAGAAGATCAAAGACAACGTGAAATGGAGGGAACTTCGTCTGGAGAACAAAATGCCTTTTTTGGAAATCCAGAAAGAAAAACTACTAATTCCACTAAACCATCAAATCGGAAGGATTTCAAATTTAACTGCTATTACTGTGGCAAGAAAGGCCACAAAGCGGCTGACTGCTGGTCAAAAAGGAACTCTAAAAGGAACAATACTCGAATGGCTGCTTCTCTGGGAATTAGAGATGAAAATATTCTTGATGTTGACGAGTGGCGCCTGGATAGCGGCGCAACTGCACACATGGGCTGCTTAAGAAAAGCATTTTCAAATTTAAGAGAAACAGAGCCAATAGCCGTTAAATTAGCGAACGACCAAAGCATAGAAGCTTTAGGTACAGGAACGGTGGAATTGGAAGTTTTCGAACATGGTGAACGATTTTTATTAAAATTAGAAAATGTTTTGTTTGTCCCAGGACTGAAGGGAAATTTGTTTTTAGTCGGCACCTGTGCAGAAAAATCATTCTTTGTAAAATTTATGAGAGGAAACCCGGAAATTGTGAATCCATTGAGGAAAATTTGCATAGAAGCTTTCAAAAGAAACGGACTTTATATATTGCCTCAAACTAAATATGCAAAAACACAATTTACCAGAATGTGTATAGACAGAAATAGCAGTGAAATTTGGCATAGTAGATTTGGTCATCTTAATTTTGATGACCTTAAGAAATTGCAGAGAGAAAATTTAGTCAATGGATTACCCAAGGATGAATTTAAAAGTATATCAAGTTGTGAAATTTGTATTAGGGGTAAACAGACTCGATTGCCATTCCCAGAAGTCTCTCTGACAAAGTCAACAGAGCCACTACAACTTATTCATTCTGACATATGTGGACCTATGAGAACAAAGTCACATGGCGGTGCATTGTACTTCGCAACTTTTATTGACGATTTCTCACGAATGATATTCACTTTTGTTATGAAACGAAAAAGTGAAGTTTTCAATGGATTTAAAGTCTTTAAAAGATTTGCTGAGAAACAAACTGGCAAGAAAATTAAAGCACTCAGAAGTGACAATGCAGCATAGTATTTGAGTACAGATTTTAAAGAATATTTATTGGAGGAAGGAATTAGACATCAGCTCTCAGTTGAATATTCTCCGCAACAAAATGAAGTTGCTGAAAGAGCGAACAGAACTCTGGTAGAAATGACTAGATGTTTCATAATTCAAGCGAACCTCCCAGTTCCACTTTGGGCTGAACTTGTGCATACATCTACATACATCAGAAACAGATGCCCAAGAACAAATGAAAGTCGAACTCCGCATGAAATATTTACAGGAAGAAAACCAACCGTTTCTCATTTAAGAATGATTGGATGTAAATGTTTCGTTGTTGACAACCGTCCGAGAAGAGGAAAATTCGCTCCTCGTAGTGAAGAATACCGACTGGTTGGCTATTCTCCCGAATCAAAGGCGTACAGATTATGGAAGCCTGGAACAAACATGATGATAAAAAGTCGAGATGTACGTTTCCTCGAATCTGAAAACTCTACCTTAAGGAATGACGTGGTGCAAATTGAAGCTATACCACAGAAAAAGGAAGATATATTATTGGACGAGGAAAGTCTTCAGGATGATGAAAAAACTTTGCCCGGAACTGATTCGGAGTTTTTAAGCGAACTATCAGAAACAACGGAAGTCATCTCGCAGAGAGGAAGAGGAAGACCGAGAATTTTACGTACTGGAAAACCGGGAAGACCACGAAAGGAATACGCTGGAGCTAACTTGTCTAAGGATTTTAGACAGAACACCAGTTTGACAGATCCAAAGGATTTAGATCAAGCCTTGTCTAGTGAAGATTCGCATCTATGGAAAGGGGCAATGAAGGAAGAGTACAGTTCCCTTTTGAAGAATGGAACTTGGGAACTTGTCGATCCTCCTAAAAACAAAAATATAATAGGAAATAAATGGGTCTTCCGAAAGAAATTTAGAGCCGACGGCTCTATTGAACGGTATAAGGCTCGACTTGTAGCAAAAGGTTATTCCCAAAAATACGGTATTGATTATGAGGAAACCTTTGCACCAGTTGTACGCCACAGTACGATCAGAACAGTTTTAGCCTTGGCCGTTGAATATGATTTACTAATCCATCAAATGGATGTTCAGTCTGCCTTCTTGAATGGTGATGTCAAAGAAGAAATTTACATGACACAACCAGAAAAATTCGAGTCAAAGAAATATCCAAGAAGGGTATGTAAACTAAAGAAGGCTATATATGGTCTGAAACAGGCTGGAATGACTTGGCATGCAAAGCTCGATTCAGTATTAAAAGAAATGGGCCTAGAACAGATGAAAACTGATAACTGTGTCTACATTAAAAGAGAAGAAGGAGTTATTCTGGTTGCAATATATGTTTATGATATGATTGTTGCTGCAGAAGAAGAGTACACGCTGATTTGCTTCAAAGAAAGTATGAAGAAGTTGTTTAAGATAAATGATCTTGGAGCATTGAATTATTGTCTTGGGATACGGGTACAGAGAGGAGTGGATGGATCTATATCTCTCGATCAGGAAGGGTACATTGAAGAACTTCTAGAGAAATATGAGATGAAAGAATCAAAACCGATCTCTACGCCCATGGACCCTAATTACAAAGTGACAAAAATATCACCTATAGATGGTGAGAATGAGCCAGTAGATAAGGTAGAGTATCAATCTTTGATAGGATCACTGATCTGCCTATCTGTCTCAACAAAGCCTGATATTGCCTATACGATCAGTACTTTAGGACAATTTAGCAACGATCCTAGAAGACAACATTGGAATATTGCAAAGCGTGTTCTCCGCTACTTGAGAAAAACATCAGGCCTATAGATTACTTTCAAAAAATCGATGAAGAAACTTTATGGTTATGTAGACGCGGATTGGGGCGGAAACCTCATGGACAGAAAGTCTCATTCAGGATTTGTGTTTTACTTGGCGGGCGGTCCAATAGCGTGAGAATCCAAAAAACAACAGACTGTTTCCCTTTCAAGCACTGAATCGGAATACATCGCACTTTGTGAAGCTGGTAAGGAGGCTGTTCACATAAGTATGCTTTTAGATGAATTGGGATTTGGTGAAATATTGGAAGGACCTACAGTTTTGAGGACAGACAATCAGGGAGCTCGGCAATTGACAAGGAATCCTGTGTACCATGCGCGAACAAAGCACATTGACATCAAATGGCATTACATCAGAAATATTTATAATGAAGGTCTTGTCGAGGTCGTCCATACACCAACCCAGGAGAATGTTGCGGATATCTTCACCAAGAGTCTGACAAAGGTCTCTCATGAGAAGTGTATTCGTGAATTGGGAATGTAGAAATTGAGGGAGGGTGTTGGAATAATGAATTTCAACATTTTACTCTTCTTTTTATTTTTTGACCAATTGACCGCTGTATATAATAATTGCTACCATTGTTGTGTTTGAGTATGTAAAGTAAGCTGCTTTAAGTTTATGTAAAATTTGAGAATAACTAATTAAAACTTTCTTTCTTTAAAAGCCATTTCCCGGCCTTCTCCTTCCTTTTTTTTCAACATTAGAAACACGAAATCATTATAAATTAATCGTGGTGTTTTGTCCATTCCATGGAAAGGGGCGTACCATTGCCATTGTCCCGTTAGTCAGCCTAATTTCAGAATTCCCTGTTCACGGTTACCGTAGTGGCTTGGCTCGGGGTTCACGACACCGTACTTCGCCCAACAGGGCAGTCCCTTAATTGTGCTACTTTTCCCACCCGCCACGTAGAGGAGGACTTCTGGGCAGGATTATAAATTAACAAAATTCAATAATACAAACGCACTTGTTTTAAAACAAAGAAATTTGGTGATGATTCATATATAAAGTAAAATTTGAAGCAAAAAATCTACGATTAGAAATTTGAATGAATTTGAAATAAAAATAACAACTGATATTTGGAGAATAAATATAAATATGAGTATATAGATTGCTATTAATGATATTGGAATCAGATTACTGGAATATGACAGATGAATTAAAATAATTATTGAATTTTGGCAGCTTTTTGCTTGTAGAAAAAAGCAATTTGGTGATAATTAATAAATGTAGCAAAATTTTAAGGCAAAACGATTGGAAAATTGAATATTAAAAAATATATATATACCTACTAATATTTGGAGAATAAAAATAATTGTAACAAACGAAGTAAAAATAAGAACATTTTGGTATGTAGATCTCTGTGTATATTTCAGTATCTTTGGAGAAGATTGCTTAAAACTTTACAACTAAATTCTCTGCTAGTGTATTATATATATAGATAAGTAGTAGGTATATTGATTGAGTAATCATGATAAACTATATTAAAATTTTTACCATTTTTATTGATAATTTTTTGTTAAATTTATAATATACAATTTATATATTTGTCTTGAGATGTAAGAATGAATAAAAGAAAATATTACGTATTTACATATCTACAAACACATTCGAGCCGGCTGAAGGAGAAAAAAGTTTATATAGGCTCGACATCTGGTGGTCGACTCGGTAGAGTTGTTTTCTAGAAAATTCATGACGAAAGGAAACAATATTTTTATATAACATATATGTGAAAAATAACTACAATAGCAATAATAAGAGGCGTCCATGCACACAGAAATATAACAGCTATTCCATTGACAGTTTGTCCCCCAACTCGATATTTTTATGAGACCTCACATCGAAAATTAAAACCCTTTAACACGTACCACTATGTCACAAAGCCAAATCACCAGATTTAACAAACCTACAAGCGCTGACCTGGATACCATGATTTCGGGCTATGGCCCTCGTCCAGGTGAACGTTTCTCAGTTTTCCAAAGCTGGTGTTGTGGCTTTGTCACCAACCCGAGGCCGTTAGTTTGCGGGTACGATCGATAGATGGCGTTTAGTTTTGTTGGGAGAGAGGTGACCTTTATTTTTATAGATCAATATCTTACTAGCAAAATTTCCATCTATATATTTATATATGATTGATATAGGGCTATCTTCCTTTATGCTCCAGTGAATATTGGAAGAAAGCATCTTGTTTCTTTTCATCAAACATAATCCAGAAAAAAATGTATAATCTATTAAATAATACACTAACAGATATTTGGTTGTAAAATTTTAAGAAATCTCTCCTCCAAAGATACTGAACTGTAGATAGCGATCTCTATACCAAATTTTTCGTTATTATTTTATTTCGTTTGTCACACTTGTTTCTATTCACCAAATGTTAGTAGTTATATTTATTTTTTAATTGAATCCTTTTACCAATCGTAGGTTACCCGGGTCAGTCGTCTTGTATTATTATAATCATTTTCCGACAAAAAAATTGTGAATTAGTCAATTTTGGATTGATTTAAATTTCTTACTTGTTTAAAAATGTGACAAATATTTCCTTCCATATTTAACTCTATTCCTATGCAAAAATGCTCATCTTCCTTTTAATAATTTAATTAGAAGGAAGAATCATATATCGCCGCAACTCTTTTTATTATTATAGCGGTTAAGGAAGCTTTCGGGCAAGCCCTTCTTCAGCTAATTTAATTAAATTAGCTGAAGAAGGGCTTGCCCGAAAGCTTCCTTAACCGCTATAATAATAAAAAGAGTTGCGGCGATATATGATTCTTCCTTCTAATTTGTCGAAATCCGCAAACCGTTTACCATGAATAATTTAATTGTTTTAAGTCATCCACTAAAAAAAATTCATTTTTTAATTCACATTTATTTAGGATATTTTATACTTTGTTGTTGTTTTTGTTGTGTCCGATGAAGAGGTTCAGATGTTTCCATGCATCTCTAACACAGCAGTTGCAATGTCATATATCTTGGGTGTGTAAAGCTGCTGCTCTGGGTCTATATCAATTTTCTGCAAGGCTGCGGCCATTGCTGGGAATAAAAATATGTGGGTAGGTGTTAGTTCCACACCAGGCTGTTTATTACTTTGTGTTATCTCCAATATAAATTATATGGTTGACATGTAATGAGAGAAGTTTAAAATTATTTTGAAGTTTTCTTTATTTTTGAATAACTATATTGAACAATTTATGGCATTACAAATTTGCAGTGAGGGAAGGCTGGTACATACGCTAGCCTTCACACTGTCACCATCTGACCAGAGATGACATTCTGGGACGTCTAGGCGGGAAACGTGGCAACATACATCAATCACGATGTCTGTATCAACTGTTGGTAAGCTATTAATGTCTCCCCCAGGATGATCACGACTACATCACAAAATATCTATAGAGTGAATGTAGTTATGATTATTGAAGCGCTGAAATGTTCTTAGATCGAAAACGATAAGGGACGCGTTTTTTTTAATATCAAATTAAATACATCTTGAAAATTTAAAATTTTGAAACACTATTATATATTATACATATACAGCCAAAATGATTCACTTCGGGAAAATCTGGGAGATGCCCTGTTCATTTTCTACTTATACATATTTTAATAAAATAGGTGTGTTTAATAGTTCTATTATTTCAAAATATGAGAAAAAATAAAATAACTACATTTTCACACATAGAAATGGAATATTTAACTGAAAAATTGAAATATTTAAATTTATAAGATTCGCTTTTATATATGCCGTAAAATGAGGGTATTGGGTAGCATATGTCATCATATATGGGGTGATTAGATAAAATAATTATATTAAACATTATATCGGGATAATCAGTTTTTCTCATTAATTCGGAAAAATGGATTTACATTAGTGAAATATGTATTCTGACGCTAAATATATAGTTGAAACTGTCTATAGCGCTCCCTGTTTTACTTCGTGTATCACACTTGTTTCTATTCATCAAATGTTAGTGGTTGTATTTATTTTTCAATTCACTCAATTTTCCAATCGTAGGTTATCCGGGTCACTCGGCTAGTATTATTATAATCATTTTACGATTGAAAATAAATGTATTGATTCATTATTTGATTGATTTAAAATTTTCTTGGTTGAAATTGTGACAAATGCTTACTTCCATTTTTAATTCTAAGGTAATCCTATGCAAAAATGCTTCTCTTGCTGTCAATAATTCAATTGTTTTAAGTTATTCACTGGGCACAATTTTTTTTTTCCATTTTACTTAGGATGTTTGATACTTAGTTGTTATTGTTGTTGTTTTTGTAGTGTCGAATAAAGAGCTTCAGATGTATTCATGTATCTCTATCATAGTATTTGCAATATCCTCTTTCTTGGGTGTGTAAATACTTATTTAATATTTAAAATTGGGCTCTATAGAAAAGAAGGCGCTATTTAGAAGAAGCGCTATAGACAGGTTTAACTGAATATATATATATATATGTAGTAATCCCGATGTGGATTGTCTGGGCAGTCGTGGTAGTGGGTGCGTGATGGGATTCCCGCTCGGGGACAGCAAGAGACAGAGGCAGGTGTAGATGGTAACTCCAAGAAGGTAGAGGTAGACCACGGACGTCACGGATGCCCTAAGCCTACGCGGGTAGAAGGGGGGGTGAGAGATCCGACTGACCGTATAACAGCGTCGCTCTGAAACAACTAACTGAACAACTATCAACTCTCAACCCACTTGTCCCATCTTGGGGGGGCTTTATATACTCGGACTCTCGCATGTGGTGGCGCGTTTTGATTGGCTCCCATAAATCACGCCACCTGTCCGGCCACCTGTTGACGGGGTGATTGAACTCATTATCATAAACACCTGTTAGGCGCCGGGTTGTTTATCACGTCTGGTCTTTGTTGTCTGGTCTACCTCCTTCTTTGTTTTATTGTCACTTCTATTGTTCGATACATATTTTTATATAGAGATGGGGTTATAATAAATATCAGAAGAAGGTGGTGATCTATTTAACTAAAAATATACTACAGAATGTGTCCCCGGTGATGAAGGTTTGGTTGAGGGAATGACATGTAATGAGTGATGACCTAACAAACCTTTTATAAAAAAATAAAAGAAAAAATTGTATACAAATTAGTTAAAATTATTATTAAGCTACAAGTTAAAAAGAGGAAGATGTTGTAATGGTGGTGTATCAATGAAATAAAAATCAAGGTTATAAAAATAAAAACGTACAAAATGAATGATAAAAGATGAAGAGAAAGTATATAATACAAAATGGTAAATATGGTAAAATGAATCGTACAAGGAAAATACTATCTTATTACATAAAAGTTAGTTTATTGACTGAACGTATGATGTAACGCTAAGGTTGAAAAGGGGAAAGGGGGTATCTGAGCATGTTTCTGCAAAGTAGTATCCCAAGCATTCTGCAATGCAATGCGAACTTGTTTAAGTGAGGCCTTGTTTTCATTAACAGAAGGCCCAAGATATTCCGTCTGCATCATTAGCTCAGATAGTGAAAAGAGGTGGGAAGATTGATGGAGGTAAAAGGGAGAGGTAGAGGTAAGAGGGATCCCTGTTGTCCATAATGATTGTGCCCGGTTGAATTATAAAAAAAAAAAGTGAAAAGTTGAAAAATGGTGAATTGATGTGATGAGTCGGGCGATGAGAAAAAAAAAATAAAAAGATCGCGCTGGATATCCTGAACTCATTATCGGGAATGGTATAGCGGGGAAGGATTGTTCCAGTCGGATTAATCAATGAAAAAAAAACAAAAATGTTCGGCGAACTGGAATCCCTTGGAAGGTTGGAGGTTTGAAGGATGCGGAAAAGGAGAGGTGGGTGTAAGAGATTTATTGCTGTCAATTTTGATTGTGTCCGGCTTGTGTGGTGAAAAGAAAAAGTTGAAAAATGAAAAAAATGATGAGCCGGACGATGAGAGAAAAAAAAAAAAATCCAACTGGGTCTCCTGAGCTCACTGTTGGGAAATGTACAGCGAGGAAGGGTCTTCTAGTTAGTTTAATCAATAAAAAAAAAAGAAAATGGCTGACGAACAATAATCTCTTGATGGCTGTAAAAAGTTGGGAGGAAAGGTTCATGGGATAGAGTTAGAGGTTGTAAGGGAAGCGTCAAAAATAACATTTTGAAATCTACAAAGAAAAATAAAATGATAAATGTTTTATCTGTTAAAGAAATATTATAAATATTGTTAGGTGTAGGTTTTTTAAATGGTGCCTAAGATAGTTGAAGTTGTAAAATGGTAAGTCTGAACATGATGAGAAAAAGAGAAAATAAAAATATTAAAGGTAATAATATATAAAGGGTTGGTCGGTAGTTGATGGCATTAATGTTGAGGGTTAATCAACAAAATGATATTATCGATTAATATTGAAATGTTCTATCTACATCTGTAAGTTAAAAAACAAAGTCCAACACCACAAAACTAGGTAAACTGTAACTAAATGAGAGAAAAGTTAAAAGAAAACAAAAATATTCGTTCCTGAAAAAAGGGAACATATTTACACACAATGTCTAGTTGTAGGTGCAAGATTAATGTCTTTCTAATTTGGCCTACGGGGAGGCAATGTGACCCTATAATTGATTGATGGACAGGCAAGAGTGTTAAAGTAGGAATGGCTATCTCTGCTAATGATGGATACAAGGTCATTCCAACCCTTTAGAAGTAGGGAGGGAAAGACGAAGTAGAAAAAACAATTAGGGGGAGATCAGTGCGTCCTTGAGTTGTTTACCGTTGGAATGAAGATATTGTCGTGGCGATGGACGCCGTTTTGGGGATTTAATTGTCCATTTACGGAGGCCAAGATGGCGTCTCACATGGTGTCATGTACAGGATCGATTTTAGAGATGGTGGGGACCTAATTTTTAAACGGGTTGACAAAACGATAAACTATCCTATAACATTATAAAAATAAGATTTGGTATAAAAGGAATTAATTAACTAGTGTATAAATAAATGTGTTATGATCATGCGAAATATGTTAATGGGATATGGGATATGCGAGAGGAATTAAAGTTGATGTGAACAATGTAGAAAAGTGCGAAATAAAAATGTATGTTTGAACAGGTGACAATCTTAATTAACTTCGTCCACGAGGTTCTTGGATTCTCTAGGTGAAATAACCTTAGTTTCCCATTAAGTTTTGCGTTTAGAAATACAGACAAATCGTTAGATTGGAGATTATTAGCGGTGATTAGGTTTAGAAAAATTATAAAATAATGAATTTACGAAATTTTTCTAAGAGAAAAGGTTATGGCATGGGTACAAAATTCGGTAGAGTTTTGTAAATAACAATTTAACACAGGTAGGAATGAAATGCAATGGGGTATGTAAATTTTATGGTATAAAATTAGTTTTCGCATATTACATTTATAGTTGTATTTGTAATTGTGGGGAAAATGGGAGGCACATTTTGAGATGAGATAATTTAAAAAATTGATATTTATAAAAATACAAATCTAGGACTAGTTTTTAAAACTTTTAAATATTGAGAAATATCAATTTGAATAGTAATAGGTCAAGTAAAATAAAGAGCGTAATAAATTTAAATATTAATACTATGGCCATAAACAAGGTATTAAAAAAAACACACAAATAAGTTTAGAAAATAGGATTCAAGTAATTGAAATATAATATGATTTTTTATGTAAAATTGAAATTAATGAATTAAAATTTAAAAGTTGCTTAAAATAAAGTAAAAATTGATAAATGAGGGTGTACAAGATTTAAAATTTGAATTGAAATGCTATAAAAATGGTAAAATAATGAACTTGGTGGATTTATAATAATAATGTTATTGCTATTAAAATGGTATCGAATAATTAATTCAGAGCAAACGGAGATAGTGTTACATTAAATAGTTCTGTAGAGAAAATTCTCCTACCAGATGGATGTCTTGAATGTGTCTTGTGAAGAGGGCTGCGATGAGGCTTGGTGATCTTTTTTGCGGTGGTTGCCATGGGACATCGTCGATGCTGGTTGGCGGGGCAATGCCAGGACTTCTCGATGAATCTTGTCTGTCTGTTCGAGCTGATGGAGGGAGATGTTCGTGGCGCAGGAGATGTCGATGGGGGCGATGATGACCTTCTCGGTGCGAGGTACGGCTTGTCCTTGCATGGCGTGTGTTAGGCGGCTTACCAGATCTTCGCAGTGGGGTTGCATGTTGGTGAGGGCATCCGCGACGTATTCGTCTTCGGCCTCCGTCATCCTCTGCATGTTGCTGTCCTCAGTTATCCTGTCGACTTTAACGGGTTCTGTAGTAATCCCGATGTGGATTGTCTGGGCAGTCGTGGTAGTGGGTGCGTGATGGGATTCCCGCTCGGGGACAGCAAGAGACAGAGGCAGGTCTAGATGGTAACTCCAAGAAGGTAGAGGTAGACCACGGACGTCACGGATGCCCTAAGCCTACGCGGGTAGAAGGGGGGGGGGGGGTGAGAGATCCGACTGACCGTATAACAGCGTCGCTCTGAAACAACTAACTGAACAACTATCAACTCTCAACCCACTTGTCCCATCTTGGGGGGCTTTATATACTCGGACTCTCGCATGTGGTGGCGCGTTTTGATTGGCTGCCATAAATCACGCCACCTGTCCGGCCACCTGTTGACGGGGTGATTGAACTCATTATCATAAACACCTGTTAGGCGCCGGGTTGTTTATCACGTCTGGCCTTTGTCGTCTGGTCTACCTCCTTCTTTGTTTTATTGTCACTTCTATTGTTCGATACATATTTTTATATAGAGATGGGGTTATAATAAATATCAGTAGAAGGTGGTGATCTATCTAACTAAAAATATACTACATATATATATATATATATATTGAGACGTTACAAAAAAACAATTTTCAATTGTGCATAAATTCCTTTAAGGTGTTACTTTAATTTTTCATATGTTTATTTTCAATTTCTTTTTCTCATTCATTAAAAGTCAATGATGTACATGCAAAATTAGTAAAAACTCAATAAAAACGATATGTAAAAATAGATAAAAACAAATGGCTTGTAAACAAAAAGCGGAATAAAATGAGTTGAGGTAAAATGTCTATTCCATTAACAAACATTTCACTTTTAAAATAATGAACTTTAAAATTAAAGTTTTACAAAACAGAAAATTAGCGTTTTAAAATAAAAACGTGGCATTTGGCGCAGTCGAAAAGGATACGGAAAAAAAAAATGGCGGATAATCCAAACAACCGGTTGCAAAAATTCAACGGCTCGAAGTCGGCAATTAGGCCTGAGTCATGGATCAAATTATATGATTTTGAAAATAATTCTTCAAAGGAAGATGAAAAAATCAAAAATCTTATGTACTACTTGACAGATTCAGCACTTGAATGGTATGCAGACGAGATTATTTCAAATCCTGCAATAAAAAGATGGGAAGTTGTAAAGGAAAAGTTGATTCAAAGATTTGGTTCATACAACGCAAATCCAATTGTCTCAGCATCACATCGAAGATTAAAACGAGAAGAATCAATAGAAAATTATTTTCAAGATAAAACTCGCCTGTTAAATCAAACCCATCTAACGAAGGAGGAAAAAATTCATTTATTAACAGACGGACTTCCAAATGATTGGAAAGATTTAATTGTGGCTGCACAGCCAACTGACGCCACAAAATGGTTTCAAATCGCAGCTTCAATTGAACAAAATAGGGCTTCAATTCAGTTTAAGCCTAAAAACAAAATACATCTCGCGACAAAAAATAATGATAATAGAAAAAAATGTTTGCCCATTCTGGTGTCCAATATGTTCGAAAAAGGGAATAAAAATTAAACATTGGGTCACAGATTGTGAGGATTATGATCCTAATTATAAAAAGGATAGGCCTAATCAAAACACTTCAGTGAAACAAGTATGCGGAGCCCCGGAATTGTTGAATGTAAGTACTTTAACAAATACCCCTACACAAGGAGCTTTCAAGCTTATCAACATAAGTGTTGAAGTAAATGGAATTCCTGCGCAAGCATTTGTGGATACTGGAGCAACAGTATCAATAATCAATTGGCGATTGTTCAAGCGAACCCGTCATCAACTTCAACCAAATTCAGACATTCACATCAGCCAAGCGGATGGTGTTACCAGGACATGTGGAAGCTTTCAGACCAAGGTAAGAATAGATAAACTAATTAAACCTGTAACTCTCCATGTAATGAAGAACTTTAAATATCCACTCTTGATCGGATTAGATGTTGCATCTCTTTTTAATCTTTTAATAGATGTCAAAGACAAAACAATTTACACCAAATTTGATGGATTACAAAATCCAATTCTTGTAAATCATCTAGAAGAGATAAGAGAACATGAATTAAAAAAATTACTTGAACACAATAGGAATGTATTTTGTCAGCATGCCATTGATTTGGGAAAAGTAGCTATACAACATAAGATCATCACGAAAAGTGAACAACCAATTTCTCTTAGACCCTATCGTCGTCCTCTAAAAAAGTATGAAGAGATAGCTGAAAAAGTTAAAGAACTTCTCGAACACAAGTTAATAAGAACTTCAGATTCTCCTTGGGCATTTCCTGTTGTTATGGTTCCTAAGAAGGATGGAAATAAAAGGATGTGCATTGATTACAGACGTCTTAATGAGATCACGCTGGATGACAGGCAACCCCTACCTCACATACAGGACATGTTTGATCGATTGCATGTATCCAGATTCTTCTCTACCCTTGATGTTGCATGGGGTTATTGGCAGATCGAAATGGACCCGCAATCTATTCAAAAAACTGCATTTGTCACAAACGATGGTCATTATGAGTTTTTAGTGATGCCATTTGGTTTAAAAAATGCTGCTTCAATGTTTCAAAGGATAATCCAACATATTCTAGGTGAATTATTATGGAAAGGAACTTGCTCTTTCCAAGATGACATATTGGTGTACACGAAAACATGGCAAGAGCACATAGAGCTTCTTAGTAAAGTTTTTGACAAATTAAGACAGTACAACATGAAATTAAAATTGTCGAAATGTATTTTTGGAAGAACTGAAGTAAAATACCTCGGACATATCATCAGTCAAAATCAATTAAAACCTGATCCAGGAAAAGTAAAATCTATTCAAGACTTTCCAAGACCTGATACTGTAAAGAAAGTTCGTCAGTTCATGGGATTGGCAAATTATTACAGAAAATTTGTGAAGGACTTTTCTAAAATTTCATTCCCCTTGGTTCGACTCACTCGGAAGAATCAGCCCTTCATCTGGAATGAGGAAGTAGAGGAGTCGTTCGCTAAACTTAAAATGGCACTATCTACGAAACCTGTCCTTGCTATTTACAACCCGGACTACCCCTCTAAAGTTTATACAGAGATGCCTCCAAATATGGAATTGGAGCAATCCTAACACAAATTGGTCCAGACAATGAGGAACATGTAATTGCTTATTACTCCAAAACACTGCAACCACACCAAGAGAATTATTCTGCTTATGAGATGGAATGCCTAGCCATGATACAAGCAACTGATCACTTTCATGTATACATAGAAAACCAACCATTTGAAATCATCACTGATCATGCGGCGCTCCAATGGCTTTTCACCATGAAGAAACCGAAACCTAAGTATTTTAGATGGATTCTTAGTTTATCCTCGAAATCATGTAACATCGTTCATCGTTCTGGAAAACAACAAACTCATGTTGACGCCTTATCAAGACTCCCAGTTGTTAACATTGCAACTCAAGAACTTCAAGAACACCAACAAAATTCAGATTTGAGTTTCTTGAAAAATTCCCACACTCACGACGGTGTGGTAATGATCAAACAAAAAGGAGTTTTTAAAGCAGTTGTCCCAAACTCGCTTACCGAAAAAATATTGGAAGAATATCACGATTCATTGAGTCACCCATCAATAACCAAAACATGCAAACTTATAACTCAATGTTATTGGTGGAAAGGAATAACAACTGATATCAAGAATTATGTTCGATCTTGTAAATCTTGTCAACTAGTGAAGGTCAGACATGAACCAACTTTAGGAGAAATGATCACACCAACGTCAAATATCCAACCATTACAAATGATCGGTTGTGACACTATTGTACTGGGAACAGCAGCAGCTAACACAAAGCATAAATTCATTCAAGTTTTTGTTGATCATGCAACTCGTTATCTATGGGCATATCCCACAATAACAAACACTGCTCAAGCTGTCACTCAATGTCTTGATAAGATAATCAAATCTGTTAATTCGATCAATACTATCTTAACAGATAATGGCAAAAATTTTATATCAAAAAAGTTCAACAAATTTCTTTCTTTACAAGGAATTAAACACACATATACTTCGCCTTATCATCCTCAGTGCAATGGCATTTGTGAGAAATTAAATGATACGATAATGACAAAACTGAGAATAGCTGTTCTAGAGAAACCTAGATGTAAATGGAGCTCATTGTTACCGCAAGTTGTCAAAAATTATAATTCCACACCACATGACGTGACTGGTTTTTCACCGCTTTTCTTAATGTATGGAATCGGTAATGTACCCGAATTTGCCGACCAAACTCCAATTACAATTGAAGAAGCCAGGAAGAAAGCTAGCCAGCGGACAGAACAAGTTAGAAGTAAGTGGAAGATTAAACACGATAGCCATCACCCCAAGTATGTCTTTAAAGAAGGAGTCTTAGTCATAAGAAAAATTGCCTTTAACGACCCTCGTCTCATCAAGACATCACCAAAATATGAAGGACCATTTGTCATTCAAAAAAAGATATCTGATGTAACCTACGATATCTCTCTGAAAGACCAAAAGCAAGCAAGACGCGTTCACATATCTCAACTTCGACCATTTATTACCCGAGAATAAATGCTTCAAGAAGGGGAATATGAGACGTTACAAAAACAATTTTCAATTGTGCATAAATTCCTTTAAGGTGTTACTTTAATTTTTCATATGTTCATTTTCAATTTCTTTTTCTCATTAATTAAAAGTCAATGATGTACATGCAAAATTAGTAAAAACTCAATAAAAACGATATGTAAAAATAGATAAAAACAAATGGCTTGTAAACAAAAAGCGGAATAAAATGAGTTGAGGTAAAATGTCTATTCCATTAACAAACATTTCACTTTTAAAATAATGAACTTTAAAATTAAAGTTTTACAAAACAGAAAATTAGCGTTTTAAAATAAAAACGTGGCAATATATATATATATTATAATATAAAAAAAAGATATGATTTTCTGCTGTTTGAATTTCGATCATCTTGATTTTGGTTATCTTGAGGATTAAGCTATGGTGGTGCAGTCGTGGTTAAAATCTTGTAAGTAAAATAATGAAAATAGTTTTGATCAGATATTGTTTTAATTGTAAACCCATGGAATATATATAAAACAATTTGATAAAAGTAATGCCTGTCTTAAGGCGTATAAATAAATAAAACAAAAGATTATTTACATAATTACAAAAACTTTGGATCGGCCAACGGGGAAGAACAACAATCAGTTTATATAGTAGAAGCGTGACCTCTGGCGGTCGATTTAACAGAATATTTATATCAATGAAATTATAACTTTAAATAAAACAACATTTTAACATATAACATTATTAAATAAAATATTTCAATATAACATTTCAAATAATATATTAATATAACATTTCCCCCCTGTGAAGAAAATAATATGGGTTCATTCAGAGAAAAGTGATAAAAAAAATATATTGTTAAAAAAAAAGATAAAATGATTGATGGAAAGAAAATAATGTGAGAGGTGATATTCACTTATCATATTGGTTTTAAATATGGTAACCAATAGACAGGAACGTACAAAATTATATAAATGATAAAAATGAATAATAACAAAACAATTGGGAGCAAGTGAAAATAAAAATGTGATAATCCATAATCATATTGGTTTATTGTTAACCAATAGATTGGAAATTACAAAGTGTGAATGATGATAACAAAAATATGGTTGAGAGTAAAAAGGTGATATTCCACAATCATATTGGTTTGTTATTAACCAATAGATTGGAAACAGACAAGAAAAAATGATACACATATATAATATTAAAAATGAGGAAGGAAAAATAAAATGCATGAATTATTAAAATGTTCATGAATGAAAAATATTAATATGATAGCATTGAAAAAACATTGGATGATTATAAGAAAGAAAGGCATTTATGAGAAAAGGCAATAAAAGGCAAGGGTAATATGTAAAAAAAAGACAAAATGCAAAAACAAGGAATGAACATGTAAAGATTAAAAAAGGTAATGGTAAGAATAGTGAATGGGCATAAAAAAAGAATCAAGGTGGATAATTATAAGAGGTAAAATTTACATAGTTGGTCTCGCCAAATTTACATATTTGTTAGGCGAAAATGAGAAACATTAAAATACTATGGCATTTAAAAAGAAATTTAAAAGGGGTAAAAATGCAAATTTTGTAAATAAAACATTTTTTATGAGATTAAATAAGAAAATAACATATCAAAATTTAGGGAATTTTAAATACAAGGTAGAAATGTGAAGCAATAAGGTATTGAGGTCATTAACGAAAATATATAATTGAAATATGATTAACAAAGATTAATTTTTATTAAAGATTGAACATGTGAGAAATATTATTCTGTTGTTGTGTTCCCGGCCGACTGCTTTACATCTAGAATTTTAAAAAATGATATTTGCAAATGGTTTATATTATTTAAAGATAAAAAATGACATGGGTTATAATATGGCATTTAGGAGCTACCTATACAAAGAAAAACTAAGGATTAAAAGGACCAAAGGTGTGATAAAATTTAAAGGTCAAAACTATGGTAAAATTGATACAGAAAAATAATTTGACAAAAAGGGTATTAACTATATAAGTAAATAGGCGATTGAAAACTATTGTAAATATTGGGTGTAACTACAAGTTAAAATGAGGAAAACTACGAAATATTGTGGATACAAAGTACCTTGGGTTGGATGATTCCGGCTGGAGTTGAATTCTCGGGAGATGGCTGTATGGAAGAAGGCTGCTTGTTGCGTGGAAGCGGGTGATGGTTGAGGATGGAGAAATCCGGAGTTGTCCTAAGTTAACTGGATATGGCGATGTCTGGTTGAAGTGGAGATGGCCATGCCTGTTTGGATTGGGCTATGTCTTGTAGATGGCCATTGTTGAATGTTGAAATCTATTGTCGATTGTATAGACTATGATTGATTGAGGTAGGTTATTCTTGGTTGAAATGAGCTATATCTGGTTGAAATAACTTATTTTTGATTGGAGAATTTGCATAATTGAATTCGAAAAATTTTGCTTTTGGTATAAACAGGTAAAAATCCTGTCGACTTATATTATAATATAAAAAAAAGATATGATTTTCTGCTGTTTGAATTTCGATCATCTTGATTTTGGTTATCTTGAGGATTAAGCTATGGTGGTGCAGTCGTGGTTAAAATCTTGTAAGTAAAATAATGAAAATAGTTTTGATCAGATATTGTTTTAATTGTAAACCCATGGAATATATATAAAACAATTTGATAAAAGTAATGCCTGTCTTAAGGCGTATAAATAAATAAAACAAAAGATTATTTACATAATTACAAAAACTTTGGATCGGCCAACGGGGAAGAACAACAATCAGTTTATATAGTAGAAGCGTGACCTCTGGCGGTCGATTTAACAGAATATTTATATCAATGAAATTATAACTTTAAATAAAACAACATTTTAACATATAACATTATTAAATAAAATATTTCAATATAACATTTCAAATAATATATTAATATAACATATATATACTTTCCGAATGACCCGGGCAACGCCCGTGTTTTACCCGATTGAATGTTTTTATTCAAATACTATTTTTACAATTATAAATTGGAGCCGTGGATGTCACTCTTGTGAAACGTCCCGCTCCAAACTTTACATGTACGATACATGTACGATTACATGTACATTAGGTCAGCTGGTATTACCCCTCATTTTCACCGGTAGAGGCGCGAGCGAATTGACTTTTTGTAAATATACATAATTATAAAGATAGAAGCTTCTATAGAAGATAATGATCATAATGATGATGCGCGCGCATCCGTGACAGCGATGAGGAATTGAGGAAAGACGGTCGTGAATATATATATTAATAATAAAATAATAATAATAATATAATAATAATAATTATTATTATTATCATTAGATAATTATAATGATCATAATGATGATGCGCGCGCATCCGTGACATGAGGAATTGAGGAAAGACCTTCGTGACTATATATATTAATAATAAAATAATAATAATAATATAATAATAATAATTATTATTATTATCATTAGATAATTATAATGATCATAATGATGATGCGCGCGCATCCGTGACATGAGGAATTGAGGAAAGACGGTCGTGACTATATATATTAACTTGACGAATGACCCGGGCAACGCCCGTGTTTTACCCGATTGAATGTTTTTATTCAAATACTATTTGTTACAATTATAAATTGGAGCCGTGGATATCACTCTTGTGAAACGTCCCGCTCCAAACTTTACATGTACATTAGGTCAGCTGGTATTACCCCTCATTTTCACCGCTAGAGGCGCGAGCGAATTGACTTTTTGTAAATATACATAATTATAAAGATAGAAGCTTCTATAGAAGATAATGATCATAATGATGATGCGCGCGCATCCATGACAGCGATGAGGAATTGAGGAAAGACGGTCGTGACTATATATTAATGACGAATTACCCGGGCAACGCCCGGGTTTTACCCGATTAAATGTTTTTATTCAAATACTATTTGTTACAATTATAAATTGGCGCCGTGGATGTCACACTTGTGAAACGTCCCGCTGCAAACTTTGTGTCTGAGAAGCGATATTTTTATAGAAAGATGATCTGGCTTTTGTTTTCTGCTCGAATGAATGTTTTTCTGTTAGAATTTTGTTCCTGCGTACAAAATAATGAACTGGTTTCACCCGTGGTCCCTGCTTTTTGGAATTTTTCCCGATATAATTTTGTATCTGATAATCAAACATGATACAGCAATATCGTCATCATCATTTTCTGACTAAAAATATATAGTTTTAATAATTGATTTATATATATTTTTAAATAGCCTATCGTCTTCCCTGTATTTTTTACCTATGTATGGAAATTTTGGTTTGAATTAGTGAACTACTGCGAATTTGTATACCGGACATACAAACAAACATACAAACAGACAAACATTCATTTATATATATATAGAATTTACTCTTCATTGTTGGCTTTTTATATTATATTTACTCTTCATTGTTGGCTTTTTATCTTACATTCACTCTGTTGGCTTTTTATATTACATTTACTCTTCATTGTTGGCTTTTTATCTTACATTCACTCTTCATTGTTGGCTTTTTATATTATATTTACTCTTCATTGTTGGCCTTTTATCTTACATTATTCTTCAAGGTTGGCTTTTTATCTTACATTCACTCTGTTGGCTTTTTATATTACATTTACTCTTCATTGTTGGCTTTTTATCTTACATTCACTCTTCATTGTTGGCTTTTTATATTATATTTACTCTTCATTGTTGGCCTTTTATCTTACATTATTCTTCAAGGTTGGCTTTTTATATTACATTCACTCTTCATTGTTGGCTTTTTATCTTACATTCATTCTTCATTGTTGGCTTTTTATATTACATTTACTCTTCATTGTTGGCTTTTTATATTACATTAACTCTTCATTGTTGGCTTTTTATATTATATTTACTTTTCATTGTTGGCTTTTTATCTTACATTTATTCTTCATTGTTGGCTTTTTATATTACATTTACTCTTCTTTGTTGGCTTTTTATCTTACATTCATTCTTCATTGTTGGCTTTTTATATCATATTTACTCTTCATTGTTGGCTTTTTATCTTACATTCATTCTTCATTGTTGGCTTTTTATATTATATTTACTCTTCATTGTTGGCTTTTTATCTTACATTTATTCTTCATTGTTGGCTTTTTATATTATATTCACTCTTCATTGTTGGCTTTTTATCTTACATTTATTCTTCATTGTTGGCTTTTTATATTACATTTACTCTTTATTGTTGGCTTTTTATCTTACATTCATTCTTCATTGTTGGCTTTTTATATCATATTTACTCTTCATTCTTGGCTTTTTATCCTACATTCATTCTTCATTGTTGGCTTTTTATATTATACTAATGATGATGCGCGCGCATCCGTGACATGAGGAATTGAGAAATTGAGGAATTGATTGAGGAAAGACGGTCGTGACTATATATATGTTGATATATTAATAATAATAAAATAATAATAATAATATAATAATTAATAATAATAATTATTATTATCATTAGATAATGATAATGATCATAATGATGATGCGCGCGCATCCGTGACATGAGGAATTGAGGAAAGACGGTCGTGACTATATATATTAATAACTAGCGGACGTACCCGGCTTCGCCCGGGTTTTACCCAAGTAAAAGTTTGTCTAACGAATCTCTCGGTAAAGTGAACATTTTTTTCCCGGTCCCTTGAAAAATACTCGATAAGTTGAATAAAATCAATATTAATTGGTTCCCTCGGTAATTGGAAGTTAAAGGAATAGTATCTTGCCTTGGAATTGTATCATTATTCTTGTATGGATGTACCCGGCTTCGCCCGGGTTTTGCCCGAGTAAAGGTTTGTTTAACAAATCTCTCGATAAAGTGAACATTTTTTCCCGGTCCCTTGAAAAATACTCGATAAGTTGAATAAAATCAATATTAATTGGTTCCCTCGGTAATTGGAAGTTAAAGGAATAGTATCTTGCCTTTGAATTGTATCATTATTCTTGTCTCAAATAAATTGCCGTGTCATCCTGAATTTTGTCTTTCCTAATTTTCTACATTACAAAATCATCGTATCATCATGATAATATTTAGAGCAGATTGTTGAATTATAACAGATAAATTAGAATATTTATTTTGATTATTTCTAGGCGAAAAGTTATTTCAAAATTTTTATTTGCTAGAAACCTTCCCAGTACTATACTAAATAACTTCCCAAAGTTTCATGGCGATCCAATGAGTGGTTTGGTCAGGCATAAAGGACAAACAAACAAACAAACAAACAGACACACATACATCCATTTTTATATATATATAGAATAGATACTACTAATAATAATATAATAATTATTATTATTATTATCATTAGATAATGATAATGATCATAATGATGATGCGCGCGCAACCGTGACATGAGGAATTGAGGAATTGACGGTGGAAAGACAGTCGTGACTATATATGTTGATAATAAAATAATAATAATAATATAATAATAATAATAATTATTATTATCATTAGATAATGATAATGATCATAATGATGATGCGCGCGCATCCGTGACAGCGATGAGGAATTGAGGAAAGACGGTCGTGACTATATATTAATAATAATAATAGTAATATAATAATAATTATTATTATCATTATCATTAGGGCCATGGATAGATTGTTGGAACGATGTAGGGAGCTGGCATGTGATGACGAGGAAGGTGGAACACCGGACATGGAGCACAGGGATACGACGACCATAGAAGAGATCCAGGAGAACGACCTAGAGCAGATGACAGGAGACCTGACAGACAAGAATGGATCAAGGCCAGGGGCAATCTTATCGAGGAGCCACTAGTAGAGGCCATAGAAAGACTGCTGGAGAGCTGCAGGACATCAGGGAACCATAACGGCAAGGGCCACAGCACTGACCAGGAGTCATGATAGCAAATGTAAATATCTTTGTTTACTTTTACTGTTGTCATTTATTGAAGTTGTAAATAAAAATATGTAAATAGACTGACCATTCGCTACACTTTTTAGAGAAAAACTTGTAACCTTTTGGAAAATAAATTTATATTATTATCATTAGATAATGATAATGATCATAATGTGATGCGCGCGCATCCGTGACATGAGGAATTGAGGAAAGACGGTCGTGACTATATATGTTGATAATAAAATAATAAAATTTTAATAATAATATAATAATAATAATAATAATTATTATCATTAGATAATGATAATGATCATAATGATGATGCGCGCGCATCCGTTAAGCGATGAGGAATTGAGGAATGACGGTCGTGACTATATATGTTGATGACTATAATAAAATATTAATAATAATATAATAATAATTATTATTATTATTATTATCATTAGATAATGATAATGATCATAATGATGATGCGCGCGCATCCGTGACAGCGATGAAGAATTGAGGAAAGACGGTCGTGACTATAAATGTTGATAATAAAATAATAATAATAATAATAATAATATAATAATTATTATTATTATTATCATTAGATAATGATAACGATCATAATGATGATGCGCGCGCATCCGGTACAGCGATGAGGAATTGAGGAAAGACGGTCGTGACTATATATGTTGATCTTACACAATTCTATACACAATTTTTTTCTTTATTTTTCACTTCGTGTAACATACTTGTTTCTATTCATCAAATGTTATTGGATCTATTTATTTTTCAATTCACTCAATTTTCCAATTGTAGGTTACCCGGGTCACTCGGCTAGTATTATTATAGTCATTTTACGACTGAAAATAATTGTATTGATACATTATTTGATTGATTTAAATTTTTCTTGGTTGAAATTATGACAAATACTCCCATCCATATTTAACTCTAAGGTATTCCTATGCAAAAATACTTCTCTTGCTGCCAATAATTTAATTGTTTTAAGTTATTGACTGGACACAAATAAATATATTTTTTCCATTTTACTTAGGATGTTTAATACTCAGTTGTTATTGATGTTGTTTTTGTAGTGTCGAATAAAGAACCTCAGATGTCTTCATCTATCTCTATCACAGTATTTGCAATGTCCCGTATCTTGGGTGTGTAAAGCTGCTGCTCTGGGTTAATACCAATTTTCCGCAAGACTAAGGACATAGCTGGACATGAGAATATGTGGGTAGGTGTTAGTTTCACACCAGGCCATTTGATACTTTGTTATCTACAATATAAATTTATATGGGTAACATGTTATAAAAGACGAATAAAATTATTCTTAAGTATTTAGAGAATATTAAATAAATATAGGAAACAATTTATGACATTAGGAATTGTGCAGTGATGGAAGGCTGGTAAAGGCGCTAGCCTTCTCACTGTCACCATCTGACCAGAGATGACATTCTGGGACATCTAGGTGGGAAACGTGGCATGATACATACATCATGATGACTGTATAAACTCTTGGTAACCTATCAAGCCTATCAGCCCTGG
>CP092876.1:67544321-67639408 GCA_030710605.1 Cordylochernes scorpioides | reverse complement strand
AATTGTGCAGTGATGGAAGGTTGGTAAAGGCGCTAGCCTTCTCACTGTCACCATCTGACCAGAGATGACATTCTGGTACGTCTAGGTGGGAAACGTGGCATGATACATTGGTAACCTATCAAGCCTATCAGCCCTGGATGATCACGACTACATCACAAAATATCCATTGAGTGAATGTGGTTATGGTTGTTATGGCGCTGAGATGTGTTTAGATCGATTCCAATAGAGCCGCGTTTTTTTTTCATTAAAATTTTAATTAAAATACATCTTGAAAATTTGAAATATTTTAAAACCATTCTATTATATACCTATACAGACAGAATAATTCACTGTTATTTTTATACTCATACATATTTTAATAAAATGGATGTGTGTTTAATAGTTATATATTATATTGGAATATGACAAAAATTTCAAATAATTGTATTTTCACACATGGAAAGTTAATAATTTGGAAAATAATACTGAAATATTTTAATTTATATGATTCGCTTTTATATGCCTCAAAATGAGGGTATTGGGTACCATATGTCTTCATATATGGGGAGATTAGTTTAAATAATTATCTTAAACATTATATAGGGCTAATCAGTTTTTATCATTAATTCAAAATTATTATTTTTTTTTTATAATTTCAATTAAAATACCTCTTGAAATTTTGAAACAGCATTTTATAGTATACATATACAGCCATAAAAATTCAATTAGGGAAAATCTGGTATTTGCCCTGTTTATTTTCTACTTGTACATATTTTAATAGAATGGATATGTGTTCAATAGTTCTTTTATTTCAAAATATGACAAAAATTTCAAAAAACTACATTTTCACACATAGAAATGGAATAATTTGATAAACATATTGAAATATATTTAAATTTATAAGATTCGCTTCATATGCCTTGTAATAAGGGTATTGGGTAGCATATGTCATCATATATGGGGAGATTAGATAAAATAATTATATTAAACATTATATCGGGATAATCAGTTTCTCTCAGTAATTCGGAAAAATGGATTTACATTAGTGAAATATGTAGTCTGACGCTAAATATATAGGTAAAACTGTCTATAGCGCTCCCTCTTCGAAATCACCAAAATAGAGTGTTATAGAGTGGGGGTGCTATAGACAGGTCACTTCTAATGTAAATCGCATCATACTACGTATTTAAAATTGGGCTCTATAGAAAGGAAGGCGCTATTTAGAGGAAGCGCTATAGAGAGGTTTAACTGTATATATATATAACAATCTATACACAATTATTCTACTTTATTTTTCACTTCTCTTGTAACACACTTGTTTCCATTCATCAAATGTTAGTGGTTCTATTTATTTTTCAATTCACTCAATTTTTCAATCGTAGGTTACTCGGGTCACTCGGCTAGTATTATTATAATCATTTTACGATTGAAAATAATTGAATTTATTCATTATTTGATTGATTTAAATTTTTCTTGGTTGAATTTATGACAATTACTTCCTTCCATATTTAATTCTAAGGTATTCCTATGCAAAAATGCTTCTCTTGCTGTCAATAATTTAATTGTTTCAAGTTATTCACTGGACACAAATATATATATTTTTTCTAATTTTACTTAGGATGTTTGATACTCAGTTGTTATTGATATTGTTTTTGTAGTGTTGAATAAAGAGCCTCAGGTGTCTTCATGTATCTCTATCACAGTATTTGCAATGTCCCCTATCTTGGGTGTGTAAAGCTGCTGCTCTGGGTTAATACCAATTTTCCGCAAGACTGAGGACATAGCTGGACATGAGAATATGTGGGTAGGTGATAGTTTCACACCAGGCCATTTGATACTTTGTTATCTACGATATAATTTTATATGGGTAACATAATAAGCAGCAAACATAAATAAATTCCGAGGATAAGTTTCTTTTATTTCAAAAATAATAGTACTTCGAGCTTTCGGGCGTAAATAGCCCTTCTTCAAGAATATAGGAAGTAATTTCAAATTAAATTTTGAATTTCAAATAGAAATGTTTGTAAACAATTAGATGGTATTTTTCTTTGGTCCTGCATAGCGTGAGTGAATCTCGTTGTTAATGTATATTAAACTTTTAGTTTGGCAACGCCAACTATTTATCATCATCATCGAATAGCATTTAGAATTAGCATGTAACTTAATAAATAAACAATAAGTTTTGTTTACTGCGTCTTATTAAAATACCATAGACTATTAAAGATAATAAAGTGTAAACGAACAACATAACATGGTGGCAGCGGTAAGTCTATCGTTTTAAAATATAAAAATATAGGTATAATAACTATTTTAACTTTTTTTTTTATATTTTGCTTTCTCATAAATTATAAAAGATAATTATGAATAATTTACCACCGCCTTCTGCGTTTACAATAGATCAAAATGATCCTAATAAATGGCCAAAATGGCGTAAAAAATTCGAAAACTACATCATAGCAAGTGATCTTAATTCAAAAACTATACAACAACAAAGGGCAATTCTATTACACATTATTGGCGATTCAGCGCACGAAATATATAATACATTTGGTTTTGAAGAGAATGCGCAAAGCCCTACTATCAAAGATATTCTAGATAAATATGATCAATATTTTAGACCATTTAAAAACACCATATATAAAAGATACATTTTCTTTACTTGTGAACAAAAGCTAAATCAAACTTTTGACGATTTTGTCACAGAAATTAAAAGTAAGGCTGAAGACTGTGAATTCGAAAATATTAAAGATTCTCTTATTAGAGACAGAATTGTTCTGGGTTGTAGGGATACAACACTTAGAGAAAAATATTTACAGAACCCCGATTTGACACAGTCATTGGCTATTAATCAAGGTCAGGCGGCTGAGGCATCGCAAAAACAATTAAGAAACATTGAAAAAGATTCAATTGATGCTATAAGGAAAAACTCAAATGAAAGATATAAACCTACCACCTCTTTGAAGAATAGCTACACAAGTAACCCAGTTAGAGCCAATTTTAATAAATCGATCAGGTGCTCAAAATGTAACATGGCTCATGACTTTGGAAAGTGTCCTGCATATGGAAAAGAATGTTACAAGTGCAGACAGCCAAACCACTTTGCAAATTGCTGCAAAAATAGAGCAATTAGGTGTATACAAGAAATTGAGGAAGAAAAAGATAACCTACTGATTATAGACTCAATCATGGTCGGCCAAGTGTTAAGGAAACCGTGGAAGGAACTAATTTACATACAAGGACATCCTGTTGATATTAAACTTGATGCAGGAGCAGATGTAAATATTCTGCCGGAAAGTCTAATTAAAGAATGGCCTAATATGCCATTGCTGAAAACAGCAGATTGCAAAATATATATTTATACAGGGCAACAAATCCCAGTAGTAGGAAAATGCCTGCTAGATTGTAAGACGAAATACGCTTGCAGAAAAGTTACATTTTTAATTGTTAACAACTCAGCAGTTCCTATACTAGGTCTGGATGAGTGTGTGAAATTAAATTTAGTAAAAAGAGTGGAAACAATAAGTGATATCAGCGTTACTCTTACAGGACTCTTGGATGAATATAAAGATGTTTTCAAAGGAAATGGCCATTTGAGTTATATGTATGACATTAAAATATCGGATAAGGCGGAGCCTAAAATAAGTCCAGCCAGAAGACTACCAAGAGCATTGCTTCAACCAGTAAAGGAAGAACTGTTTAAAATGGAAGAAGACGGGATTATCGAAAAAATAGAAGAACCGACGGTATGGGCGCACCCAATGGTAGTGGTAAAGAAACCTTCGGGCAAATATCGGATATGTATTGACCCAAGGGAACTGAATAAATGGGTCTTGAGGGAGCATTACACTTTACCTGCACCTGAAAATATTTTGGCAGAAATACCTAAGGCTAAATTTTATTCTGTATTATATGCGAAATCTGCATTTTGGCAAGTGCCGCTAAGTGAAAATACATCTAAATATTTGGTGATGAGTACACCATTTGGGCGTTATCGATTCTTGAGGCTACCTTTTGGAATTTCCAGTGCACCTGAAATTTTTCAAAAAATTATGCACAAGATATTTTGTGATATCCCTAATGTGGTCTGCTATATAGATGATCTTCTAATATGGGGTAATTCAATTGAAGCTCATAACTCTACTCTAAAAAAGGTTTTGGATTTGGCCAGAGAAAGTAGACTGAAGCTTACATTAAATAAACTCCAAATGGCCACAGGGGAAGTTAAAATTTTAGGTCATACCATCTCACAGGAAGGAATTTTACCTGATCAAGATAAAGTTAGAGACATTCAAAATATGCAAATACCTAAAAATAAGCAAGAATTGCAAAGGATACTTGGGACCGTAACTTATCTAGCCAAATTCATACCGGACTTATCATCAAATACTTCTAATATGCGAAACCTGCTTAAAAAGGATATAATCTGGAATTGGAATATTGCAGCAGATCAAGAGCTGAATTTTATCAAAACTCTCCTAACTAGTCCACCAGTATTGAGACACTTTGATCCTAATGAACCACTAGAACTTTTTGCTGATGCAAGCAAAGATGGGTTGGGTGCTATACTAATGCAAAAAGAAAAACCTTTATCTTATGCATCTGCATCTCTCACTTCTCCGCAAAAACATTACTCTCAAATTGAAAAAGAATTATTGGCTCTATATTTTGGATGTAAAAGGTTCCATTATTTCCTTTATGGTAGAAAATTTACTGCATATACAGATCATAAACCCTTGGTTTCTTTATTGAAGAAAAACTTTGATCAAATGTCACCTAGACTCCAAAGGTTGTCATTGTATTTATTAAATTATCAATTTGAATTGAAGTTCATCCCAGGAAAGAGTATGATACCTACTGATACCCTTTCCAGACATTTCTTGCCCCAGGAACAAATGGAAGATAAAGAATTAGACTTATGTACTCAAACGTTTGTTTTAAATGTTGAGATCAAAGACCAGAGATTAACGAGACTACAGGAGGATACGTTAAATGATAAAGAATGCTGTCTGCTAAAGCAATATATTTTAACAGGTTGGCCTTTACACAAAAAGAACTTGCCTTCCAACCTCAAACCTTATTGGGAATTCAAAGAAGAACTTCATGAATGGCAAAACTTGATTTGCAGAGGTAATAAACTTCTAATACCAAAAACCCAAAGAAGCGATATTTTAAAGATACTCCATGCTTCACATCAAGGTATAAATAATACAATTGCATTAGCTAAAGGATTCATTTACTGGCCTGGAATGAATAAAGAAATTGAAGAATTAATCAATAACTGTTCAATTTGTCAACAAACATCAAGAGCAAATCTTAAAGAACCTTTGCTTCCACACCAAGCACCTGAATATCCATGGCAAAAGGTAGGTATCGACATTTTTCAAATAGAAAGCTCAAAATATCTCTTAATAGTGGACTACTTCAGCAAATACCCAGAAATATATCAACTCCAAGATATGACAACAGACACCATAATAAGGAGATTAAAGAGAACTTTCTCGAATTTTGGAATTCCTGAAACTTTGGTGAGTGATAATGGGCCTCCATTCTTTTCAAAAGAGTTCCAGAACTTTACTAGAACTTGGAATATAGTCCATGTAACATCTAGTCCTTACCATGCACAGAGTAACGGGATGGTAGAACGAACAGTTCAAACTTTAAAGAAATTGATAAAGAGATGTGGGGAAGAAAGTACAGACCCCTACTTAGCTCTTCTCAACTTACGAAACACACCACACAAAACACCTCTCTTTATAAAAGTTTTTAGATTAGAACTAAATCACGTGGATACGAGATTCACTCACGCTATGCATGACCAAAGAAAAATACCATCTAATTGTTTACAAACATTTCTATTTGAAATTCAAAATTTAATTTGAAATTACTTCCTATATTCTTGAAGAAGGGCTATTTACGCCCGAAAGCTCGAAGTACTATTATTTTTGAAATAAAAGAAACTTATCCTCGGAATTTATTTAAGTTTGCTGCTTATTATACACCAGAGGATTCCACCTTATGATATGGGTAACATGTTATAAAAGACGAATAAAATTATTCTGAAGTATTTATAGAATATTAAATAAATATAGGAAACAATTTATGACATTATAGAAAATGTGCAGTGATGGAAGTCTGGTAAAGGCGCTAGCCTTCTCACTGTCACCATCTGACCAGAGATGACATTCTGGGATATCTAGGTGGGAAACGTGGCATGATACATACATCATGATGACTGTATAAACTGTTGGTAACCTATCAAGCCTATCAGCCCTGGATGATCACGACTACATCACAAAATATCCATTGAGTGAATGTGGTTATGGTTGTTATGGCGCTGGGATGTGTTTAGATCGATTCCAGTAGAGCCGCGTTTTTTTTTAAATTAAATTTTAATTAAAATACATCTTGAAAATTTAAAATATTTTAAAACCATTCTTTTATATACCTATACATAAAGAATAATTCACTGTTATTTTTATACTCATACATATTTTAATAAAATGGATGTGTGTTTAATAGTTATATATTATATTGGAATATGACAAAAATTTCAAATAATTGTAATTTCACACATGGAAAGTTAATAATTTGGAAAATAATACTGAAATATTTTAATTTATATGATTCGCTTTTATATGCCTCAAAATGAGGGTATTGGGTACCATATGTCTTCATATATGGGGAGATTAGATTATATAATTATCTTAAACATTATATAGGGCTAATCAGTTTTATCATTAATTCAAAATTATTATTATTTTTTTTTATAACTTCAATTAAAATACATCTTGAAATTTTGAAACAGCATTTTATAGTATACATATACAGCCATAAAAATTCATTTAGGGAAATCTGGTATTTGCCCTGTTTATTTTCTACTTGTACATATTTTAATAGAATGGATGTGTGTTCAATAGTTCTTTTATTTCAAAATATGCCAAAAATTTAAAAAAACTACATTTTCACACATAGAAATGGAATAATTTGATAAACATATTGAAATATATCTAAATTTATAAGATTCGCTTCATATGCCTTGTAATGAGGGTATTGGGTAGCATATATCATCATATATAGGGAGATTAGATAAAATAATTATATTAAACACTATATCGGGATAATCAGTTTCTCTCATTAATTCGGAAAAATGGATTTACATTAGTGAAATATGTAGTCTGACGCTAAATATATTGTTAAAACTGTTTATAGTAGAGTTAAGTAGAGTTGCAGTCTGGAATCTCTGAAGATGGTAGGATGGGCAACTGAATAGGAGGTGGTCGACTGTTTGATTTTCTTGGTGACAGTGTTGGCATACGGGGTCGTTGTTTTTGGAGGTTCTGGCGATGTCGGCTTGAACGAAGCCATGTCCTGTCAGAATTGTAGAGGTGACGTTGCAATATTTTAGTTTTGGGAGAATTGAGATTAGAAGACTAGGAGATGCAGATACTCTTCTGAGGTTTCTTGTAGCATGGTCTGTGGTGTAAAGGTCGGTCCATAGTTGGAGGGCGAACTGTTTGCTTTGAGAGCGGACATATTTCCTTGGAAGGGTTGCGAAGTGTAAAGGCAATTTGGATTGAGCTGCAGCTTTGGCGACTTCATCAGCCTGTTCATTTCCAACGATGCCGCAATGACTCCGGACCCAGCAGAGTTGAACATTGTCCAGAGTATTGAGGTTTCTGATTATCTCTGCAGTAAGTGGGGTTCTAGGGATATCGGGGTGACAGATGGCATGTGGAGCTGCCTGGCAGTTGGAAGCAATGACAAAGTCTTGTCGCGGCATGATCCTAATACATCTGGTGGCATAAAGAATCGCCAAAAGTTCCGCCTGGAAGGAGGTACAGCTGTTGTGGAGTTTAAGTTTCAGTGGTGAATATGGAGGTGGGAGCACCACTGCTGCGCCAACCCCATTGGTTGACCGAGAGCCATCTGTATAAACAATAGTGGCCCGTTCTGGCAGTGACTTGGATAATTGGGGAGGTCTTCTAAGAGGTGGGTAGGGTACCGAGGAGGGACTGGGACGTGACTCAAAAGGGCCTTCTCTTAGCGCTTCCAAGTATGCTAGATGGGATTTGATAGATATATCCAGTGGAGGACAACCTGTGAGGGAGATTGCTGGGATAGTTGGAGTACACGGGCCTCCTCTGATTAAAGCTTTAGCGTATTTGTAATGGAGGCCACGTAGCTTCCGGATGCCATTGGTGTCGGACACCCGCTTGCCCCAAACCCCAGAGCCATAGAGGATGGCTGGGAGGATCACCATGTTATGTATTTTTCGGCCCGCGCTGAAGGTTAATCCGAACTGCCCCTGGATCGTGCTGGTTAGCGAGGGAGAATCCACCTGCACCTCTTGAGGATGTTGTCCAGCTGACCTACGAAGTTTCTTTTGGAATCAAAGGTAACACCGAGGATTTTTATAGTGTTATCAATTAGAATAGGTTGGTTTTGGAAATGTATGCCGTGATAGCCTGGACGCTTGGCTTTCCAATGGAAGAGGCAGGCTTGGGGTTTCTTTGGGTTGAATGTTAGCCCCTGAGTCTTGCCCCGATGAAAGAGCTGTTTTAGGAATTGATTGATCTCTCGTGTTGGGAATCTGCGGAGGAAGTGAATCAGTACCGTGAAATCGTCTGCGAAACTGATTATTTCACTGTTGTTTGGCCTTGGAAGGAGATGGATTTTCCTAGCCACTATGTTGAAGTAGAAGGGGCTCAGTGCTGCACCTTGGGGGACCCCAAGTAGAGTAGTAGAGGTAAGGGTGGCGTTCCAAGCGTTGTAAATTACCTGCCTTCCTCGGAGGAAGCTCGCGGACAGTTGAATCAACTCTTCTGGGCAGTTAAGGTCGCGGAGGCCTTGAATGATGGTGTGTCTTTGAACGGTGTCGAAGGCATGGCTGATGTCCAGACCAATAGCCAAGGTCTTCCTCCAGTGCTGCAGGCCTTCACTGATGTTGTTGTTAATGGAATCGAGCGCCATTTCAGCTGAGCGCCCTGGAAAGAAGCCAAACTGCTGGGGTGAGAACCAGCCTTGGTAATCCGCTATCCATTGCAGGCGCGCCAGTATACACCGTTCAAGGACTTTGGCCAAGGTATTGAGCAGCGTGATGGGACGGTATTTCTCCAGTTGGTTGGAGGAAGAAGAGTTTTGTTTGGGTATGAGAACTAACCGACCGGATTTCCAGGGTGTTGGGAAGTGTCCGAGACGTAAGCATTTGGTGAAAATTTGTGACAGTGTTTTATGCAGCGTTGACCCACCAAGAAGAAGGCATCTGGTACCTAGCCTGTCGGGACCAGGGGATTTCCTCCGACCGCATCGACGGATCGCGCGAAGGACTTCAGACACTGTAAAGGCTGGTTCTTGGTTGTAGGGTTGGAGGCAATCAATTGATGGGGTTGGCGCTGTCCAGTCTGTTGGAAAATAGTGCTGTAGTACTTCATGGCAGGTTTTCTCTGGGGTGAGTGGAGTGCCGTCGTTGTGTTTGAGCAGAGGTGGCCCAAGAGAACCTCTTCGGCCTTTGGAGATATATCGGTGGATGGAGATCCAAGCGGCCGAGGAGACCTCTTGGCACAGTGTTATCCAGGAGAGATGCTTTTCTCGCCTTATAGCCGCCTTGAGTTTGTTGTGGCAGGCTCTATAAAGACCTTTAAAGAAGCTCTGATATAAAAGGATGTGCTTTGATAGCAACGTCGTAAAGCAACAACTAAATTGCGGAGTTTTGAAAGCTCCTTGTTCCACCATGGTCTTGAAGGCCTTGGAGATTTTGATTTCTTTCTCATGGAGACATTGCAGGCCTCCTGAAGACAGGTAGTGAGGAGAGTAACCACCTCATCAATGTCGCCTGGAGTGAATGCGGTCTGGAGACGCGATGTGACATGGTGGAGGCTGGACCCAATGAAGGCAGTGAAGGTCTCTTCCAGACATGAAGTCTCAACCCATGAGCAAATAGGCTCTGTGGAAATGATGTCATCGAAATTTGTAAGGATTGGCAGATGATCAGAGAAAGCCATCTCCTGGAGACATGATCTAGTGGCGTGAATGGCTAGCGAGCTGGATGCTAGGGTAACGTCGATGGAAGAGCGCAAGGATCCGTTGGACCAGGTGTAATGGTTGGGAGATCCCAAGAACTGTAGGCCCATCAGTGAAGCAGAGTCCTCCAGGCTGGCCCCACGGGCATCGCGGGTAGCTCCAATACCCCAGGTTGGAGAGTGGGCGTTGGCGTCCATGCCAAGAATGCATGAGAAGGATCCTATGTTTATTGCAGATTCCAAGGTTGGTAGGAAAGATAAATCCGGGACACTGTTGTGCCAGTACGCCGAAGCGAGGACAACAGCCTGGTTGCCTAACCAAATACTTTTAAAAATAAAACAATTTCTACTGTCCTTACTGCGATGGAAAAATTAAAGGGAGGGCCTGGCTCATCAGTGGTGAACCCTCCCAGCGGTTTCGCCAGTTTAATCTACCATACCGCTGTTATATTGCATTTTTGGAACTTCCTTTTATAGTTGACTGTTGTAAGAATCTTGGAATGGGTATTTTAGAAGAACTATGGACATAAGCTTTTAGGACAGCAGAATTAAATATAATTATAAATATATATGAGTATAAAAATAACAGTGAATTATTCTGTCTGTATAGGTATATAATAGAATGGTTTTAAAATATTTTAAATTTTCAAGATGTATTTTAATTAAAATTTTAATAATAAAAAAACGCGGCTCTATTGGAATCGATCTAAACACATACCAGCGCATAACAACCATAACCAAATTCACTCAATGGATATTTTGTAATGTAGCGCGCCATCTGTTATCAAATTATAAAACTATTTTAGAGGCGTAATATTCTTTTTAAAATAAAACAATTTCTACTGTCCTTACTGCGATGGAAAAATTAAAGAGAGGGCCTGGCTCATCAGTGGTGAAGCCTCCCAGCGGTTTCGCCAGTTTAATCTACCATACCGCTGTTATATTGCATTTTTGGAACTTCCTTTTATAGTTGACTGTTGTAACACTCTTGGAATGGGTATTTTAGAAGAACTATGGACATAAGCTTTTAGGACAGCAGAATTAAATATAATTATAAATATATAATATGCTTCGAGCAATCGCTCTTCCGCAAATATCAAATTGTGTCTATTATTTGAACAATTATGTTACGATGCACTAGCGCGCCATCTGTTATCAAATTATAAAACTATTTTTGAGGCGTAATATTCTTTTTAAAATAAAACAATTTCTACTGTCCTTACTGCGATGGAAAAATTAAAGGGAGGGCCTGGCTCATCAGTGGTGAACCCTCCCAGCGGTTTCGCCAGTTTAATCTACCATACCGCTGTTATATTGCATTTTTGGAACTTCCTTTTATAGTTGACTGTTGTAAGACTCTTGGAATGGGTATTTTAGAAGAACTATGGACATAAGCTTTTAGGACAGCAGAATTAAATATAATTATAGATATATAATATGCTTCGAGCAATCGCTCTTCCGCAAATATCAAATTGTGTCTATTATTTGAACAATTATGTTACGATGCACTAGCGCGCCATCTGTTATCAAATTATAAAACTATTTTAGAGGCGTAATATTCTTTTTAAAATAAAACAATTTCTACTGTCCTTACTGCGATGGAAAAATTAAAGGGAGGGCCTGGCTCATCAGTGGTGAACCCTCCCAGCGGTTTCGCCAGTTTAATCTACCATACCGCTGTTATATTGCATTTTTGGAACTTCCTTTTATAGTTGACTGTTGTAAGACTCTTGGAATGGGTATTTTAGAAGAACTATGGACATAAGCTTTTAGGACAGCAGAATTAAATATAATTATAAATATATAATATGCTTCGAGCAATCGCTCTTCCACAAATATCAAATTGTGTCTTTTATTTGAACAATTATGTTACGATGCACTAGCGCGCCATCTGTTATCAAATTATAAAACTATTTTAGAGGCGTAATATTCTTTTTAAAATAAAACAATTTCTTCTGTCCTTACTGCGATGGAAAAATTAAAGAGAGGGCCTGGCTCATCAGTGGTGAACCTTCCCAGCGGTGTCGCCAGTTTAATCTACCATACCGCTGTTATATTGCATTTTTGGAACTTCCTTTTATAGTTGACTGTTGTAAGACTCTTGGAATGGGTATTTTAGAAGAACTATGGACATAAGCTTTTAGGACAGCAGAATTAAATATAATTATAAATATATATGAGTATAAAAATAACAGTGAATTATTCTGTCTGTATAGGTATATAATAGAATGGTTTTAAAATAATTTAAATTTTCAAGATGTATTTTAATTAAAATTTTAATAATAAAAAAAAAAACAAGTGTGTTACAAGAAGTGAAAAATAAAGAAGAAAAATTGTGTATAGATTGTTATATCTATATATATAAAAATGAATGTTTGTATGTTTGTTGGTTGGTTGGATTGTATGTCCGGTATACAAATTCGCAGTAGTTCACTAATTCAAACCAAAATTTCAATACATAGGTAAAAATATAAATAATATACATATATAAATCAATTATTAAAACTATATATTCAAATTATTCTAAATAGCTCATCTAGAACGCGGTGGAATCTGATGGCGGGGCGCGCCCATTGGACGGCCTGAGACACGTGGCTTCCCTGTGCGCGCGCATGCGCCGGGAAGGCACTCGCACGCCGGCAGCCGACGGGAGCTGTCGCTTGCTCGCCGGGAGTCAACGGGCGCGCGCATGCGCCGGGAAGCCACTCGCCCGCCAGCAGCCGACGGGAGCGGTCGCTTGCTCGCCGGGAGTCAACGGGCGCCGACATTTACTCGCTGGCAGCCAACGGGCACATGTTTAATGTGTTTGAATAATACATTTAATCATGTAAACCCGGGCGTTGCCGGGCAACCCTAGGAAGCAAGATGTATACAAGGTGTAGACAAGATGAAGATCTAGATGAAGATTAAAACGTTTTTAAAATATATTCGCACTCGGGTAAAACCCAGGCGTTGCCCGGGCCATTCGTCTAGTTAAAAATAAAGAAGGCATCTCCTAACCACGAGCACATGTGCTTTTTAGATATCACCAAATATCACGGAGCAAGCAAAATAAACGTTTAGTTTATTCTTGCTCCACTAGATGGCGCTCTGCCATCTAAAAAGCACATGTGCTCGTGGTCAGGAGATGCCTTCTTTATTTTTAATATCAACACCTGACCCACTTATCTTTTATTTTTTTCTATTGTTTTTTCATTGTCATATATATATATACAGTTAAACCTCTATATAGCGCTTCCTCTAAATAGCGCCTTCCTTCCTATAGAGCCCAATTTTAAATACGTAGTATGATGCGATTTACATTAGAAGTGACCTGTCTATAGCACCCCCACTCTATAACACCCTATTTAGGTGAGTTCAAAGAGAGAGCGCTATAGACAGTTTTAACTATATATTAAGCGTCAGACTACATATTTCACTAATGTAAATCCATTTTTCCGAATTAATGAGAGAAACTGATTATCCCTATATAATGTTCAATATAATTATTTTATCTAATCTCCCCATATATGATGACATATGCTACCCAATACCCTCATTACAAGGCATATGAAGCGAATCTTATAAATTTAAATATATTTCAATAGGTTTATCAAATTATTTCATTTCTATGTGTGAAAATGTAGTTTTTTGAAATTTTTGTCATATTTTGAAATAAAAGAACTATTGAACACACATCCATTCTATTAAAATATGTATAAGTAGAAAATAAACAGGGCAAATACCAGATTTTCCCTAAATGAATTTTAATGGCTGTATATGTATACTATAAAATGCTGTTTCAAAATTTCAAGATGTATTTTAATTGAAATTATAAAAAAAACAAAATAATTTTGAATTAATGATAAAACTGATTAGCCCTATATAATCTATATAGATAATACCGTAACAGAGTTTTCCATTGTATTCCATCTCCTCCGAAAATTCTGAACTACACATAACGATCTATATACCAAAATTTTCGTTATTTTTTTCTTCGTATGTTAGTTCTGTTTTTATTTTCCTATAATGTTAACAGTTATTTTTTAATTTAATCTATTTTACAATCGTAGATTTTTTGCATTCATCATCATCAATTCCTTTGTTTTGAAAGCGCGTTCTTTTTATTCTAGCATTTATTTCTTTTATATTTCGTTATATTGTATAATATTACCAATAAATGAAAACCAAAGCTATATAGCTATATATTTATAATATATTTATCATTTTTCTTTTTTTGAGGAAATTATATATCTTTTATACAAGATAATAAGATTACTTTGCAACATTGTTTATGCAATGATTATTTAAATTATTAAGATCTCTTTAAAAATATTTACATTAATTACATAAGAGAAAAAAAAAGGTATAGATGATTATTTTTTTTCGCCTAAATATTTTTTTCCAACTCTGAAGTGAAACTAAGATTTTTAAAAACCTTTGTGCATAAAAATTTTGCATAATGTTGTCATGTAGTTTGATTGTTGACAAAAACCTTTGAAGAATTTATATATTTAAAAAAATATTTTATCTAAACACACCTTCCAAGGACAAACAATATTAATTTTAAATTTCCTGAAATATTTAAATATATATACTCTAAGCATTTTACGAATAATTTACAAGTCATTTAATTATTTAAATTATTACAAAATTGTTACAAAAAAATAGAAAAATGGTTAAGCGTTGATAATAAACACACACACAAAAGCCTTTATTAAGGACTTGCCCCATATAGATTCTCCCAATTGGGTAAGTTAATAATCATATTGTGTTATTTACATAGAAATTAAACTGGCTTTACTCTTCGTCTCAAAGTCATTCACTTGTTGACTGTTCCTTACATAATGATGATCTAAAAAATTTATAATAAGCTATCGCCTTAGATTTATTTGCTGATATTTTTGAAAGCAATACGTAGGGTGAAATGTTGGTACATTTAATTTGTTGATATAGGGCCTTCCTCTCTGCATCAAGGGATGTACAATTAAGCAGGTAATGGGGGAGTTCTTCAGTAATTTCTTTGTCACACAGTGTACATATTAAGTTTTTGGCCTCGAACGTCAGAGCGTGTTTTTTTTTAAGACTGTTTTTCACCTTTCTACAGCCAGCCAGCTAGCTGGGATATTAAAAATATGTTAATTTTGTTACATTAATTTTTTTTTTGTATTCCAATAAGGAAATAAATAAAATTGGATACAATAATTCATTTTTAAAAATTAATAAATTCGGAATTGAACACAAGGTAATAAGACTAAATTCAAATAAATAAATAGTGTGTGATATTTAAATAACAGGGTTGATACCATCTTCAGACAAAAGTTTGTCATGTTTCAGTATTTTTGTCCTGAAGATGGTAAGAACGCTGTTACCAAAATGTCACACACTTATTTATTTATTTGGATACAGTCTTATTACCTTTTGTTTATAATCTATAACCCAAATTTTACCTTATCAAATTCTAAATTATGCAATACAAATTTTTGCTACTAAATATTTTGCAATGCAATTAATAAGTGATTTTCGGACAAAGAAATATACCCACTTTGACATTTTAAAACATCTTGTTTTGTTTTCTAACTGCTTCTCAAATGATAATTTATTCATGTTGAAATTCAATCCTCTTATTATATAATTTATTAAATTGTGAGGAATAAAGGTTCATAACTTTTCATTTCTTAATCAACAAGATGATAAGGCACAATTTGGAATATAGATTTTATACCCATGGTAATAATACCAAATCTAAATAAATAAATAGTGTGTGATGTTTCAGTAACAGCATTGTTACCATCTTCAGACAAAAGTACTGACAAAAGTATCATTCAGTACTTTTGTTTGAAGATGGTAACAACGCTGAAACGTCACACACTATTTATTTATATGGATTTGGTTTTATTACCTTGTGTTTATAATCAACAAGATGTTTTAATGGTAGTCCCACAACATATTGAGTGGGAAGTGATGTCACATTAATATATACTGTTATCAGCGTCATGCACAATTCTGTCACGTTAAGTCACGTGTCAAGTTACGGTAAGTAAAAATTTAAAAATTAAAAAAAGATGCCGAAACCCGGGATCGAACCAGGGACCTTTAGATATTCAGTCTAACGCTCTCCTAACTTAGCTATTTCGGCTTATTTTATTTATTTCTATAGAAGCTTCTATCTTTATAATTATGTATATTTTCAAAAAGTCAATTCACACCTCTTCTCTGGAGACCATGGGAATACTGACTAATTCATTATGCTAACATAATTATAAATACAAGTATCAGAGTCATCAACAATTCTGTCATTGTTTGCTTTTGTGAATGGAATAAATACCCAAATAGGGCCATTTCTTATAAGCATCAGTGGTTCAGTGGTAGAAAGCTCGCCTGCCACGCGGGCGGCCCAAGTTCGATTCCCGGCCGATGCATTTTTTTTTATTACAATTTTTAAAACTCATTTATATTATTATCCCTATATATATAAAAGTCAGCGTATGTATGTATGTTTGTCAACTATACACGTCCACAATACGTAACTAATCTGACTGAAATTTTAACAGTATATAAAGTAGAATCTGGAAAAACTCTTAGTGAAAATTTCAGGTCTCTATCCCGAATATCCGTCGTGTTATTTGCAAATTTGCTCTTTCGCTCGCGCCTCTAGCGGTGAAAATGGGGGTAATACCAGCTGACCTAATGTACATGTAAAGTTTGGAACGGGACGTTTCACAAGATTGACATCCACGGCTCCAATTTATAATTGTAACGAATAGTATTTGAATAAAAACATTTAATCGGGTAAAACCCGGGCGTTGCCCGGGTCATTCGGCTAGAAATGCAGTTTTTAGTGAGGTCCATTAAATGAATTTATCCCTTTTATGTTATTTCTAAACGGTAAAATCTTCCCAATTACATGCGTGGCAAGGATAAAATACTCAGGAGATAAGTTTCACAGGAGAAACTTATCTCCTGAGTATTTTATCCTTGCCACCCTTTTATGTTATCTTATTTTCTATATTGAAAAGTAAATAAATATGAAAAAAAAATAAAAATGTTTAAGAATATTATTAAAAAAGAATCATGAAGATATTTTAAAGGAGTTCTTTAGGAATGTCTGTTTTTGCACTTATGATTCCAGAGTTACATGGTCCAGTGGGCCGTATGAAAATCGAGTTGTTCATATAAAAACATGTTTAAAAAATGCTATTTTCTTTTAATGTAATATATATAGCTTGAAATAAATAAAAATAATGGCTGCTTGAACTCGGTCGCATGTGACATTTTACAGGTACATTGGGACAGCTGACATTCCCCCCAACCCAACCCACTGATAAATAGGCAAGAAGGTATGGGAAAGATCCCAGTAGACGCGAATTCGCGTTGGTAGCCTACAATTTTATGTTAATTTTTAGAAATCAGGGACATGAATTCGCACCCTATAAGTGAGGATATGAATTTGCGTTATATGGGTTCAAAATGTTTCGTTGCTCGCATCTATAATACCTTTTTATTAGTAAAGTTGTATGTAAACATCAATCGTCGAAATTTGCATTTTAAAATGGTTGAATTATCAGAAGTGGTGAATAATTAATATTGTCGAATTACCGTTTGTTATTTGATAGGCCAGAGATTGAGAAATCAAATCAGGGTCGAATTATCGCAAGGTGTCGAATTATCGGTATTGTCGAATTACTGTTTGTAATTTCATAGGTTCTGGAAATCAAAACATGGTCGAATTAACGAATTTATACTTAGAAAGTATTTTTACTTATCCTTACTTGAACTGCTGCTTCTAGGAAATCGGAATATACCCATTGCGATTTTTAAGCCACCATCTATACTTTTAAAGTCTCTGCAGGCCCTTTGGGTAAACCCTGGGCGTTGCCCGGGTCACTCGTGTTTAAGATAATTATTTAATCTAATCTCCCCATATATGAAGACATATGGTACCCAATACCCTCATTTTGAGGCATATAGAAGCGAATCATATAAATTAAAATATTTCAGTATTATTTTCCAAATTATTTACTTTCCATGTGTGAAAATGCAATTATTTGAAATTTTTGTCATATTCCAATATAATATATAACTATTAAACACACATCCATTTTTTAAAAATATGTATGAGTATAAAAATAACAGTGAATTATTCTGTCTGTATAGGTATATAATAGAATGGTTTTAAAATATTTTAAATACTAGGAGCCAGCGTAATCTGAAGACGCCTAGAATGGACATAGACGAACAAAGTCCCGCCACTGGAGTTTCTCAACAAATGAACGCAGCTCACCCACCGCAAGACGATGAAGAAAATAACGAAAACGATGGCCCATGGACCCCGGTCACTAACGTGAAAAAAACGAGAATTCCTCCTGTTATAGCAGAAAATGTAGCAGATTGGAAGCTTCTTTGCCAAGAACTAAAAGACGTGTGCATGGAACCATTCCAAGTCACGGTTTCTGGCAAAAAGCACATAATTAAATCGAAAAACATAGGCGACTTCAAAAAAATCAGGGAGTATGTACAGAAAAATAATGGAGGATATTCCTACAGACTGCAGGAGGAAAAACCACTGAAAGTGGTATTGAAGGGGGTATCAACAGCCTTCAAAGAAGAAGACGTCGTAACTGAACTCGTCTCAATGGGCTTCACTGAGGTCATTGTCAAAAGACTCCATAGACAATCGACCAAAATACCGATGAGTATAGTCCTAGTCGAGCTACCGAAAAATGAACAAAATAAACGAATCTATGGAATAACTGAAATATTTTACCAAAAAATAGTCGTGGAATCATTCAGGACTACAAAACGAGTGACCCAATGCTTTAACTGCCAGGGTTTTGGGCATGGCCAGCTAAACTGCTTTTTGAAGCCCAAATGCGTCAAGTGTGCTGAAGAACACCATTCGAAGGATTGTCCAAGAAAGTCGAAACAGCTCCCACCAAAGTGCGCTAACTGCGGAGAGGCGCACACAGCCAATTACCGCGAATGCACAAATTTTCCGAAGCCACAACAACAGCAGCTAAGGCCTCCCAGACAAAACTCCCCTAACACCATACCTCAAGCAAGCTCCACTAAAACAGAAGAAGCAATTGTTGAAAAACAAAAGGCAAGTTACGCTGAAACTGCAAAAAAGAAAACTACTCATTCTGACACCAGGGACCTATGCGAAAATTTATTAGAAATTATCAAAACTTTCTTACAATGAAAGGTAAATTACCTTTAAAAATCGTTTTCTGGAATTGCAACGGAATCAAACTCAAAAAAGAAGAATTCCTACAGTTGGTGACCTCAGCCACCGAATCCGACGACCTGGACTCAATGGCTAGCTGACAGCCAAACACCCAGCAACTGCCCTCCTGTAAGGTTCGGGGGGCCACTCCAGCATTACAACTCGCCATGTGTAAATAATCTGGACAAGGTGACTCGCGAGCTGTGCTCGAATGTAACACCTGCAAATTGAGATGAAATAAATGAATAAAAATATTTTAAATTTTCAAGATGTATTTTAATTAAAATTTTAATAAAAAAAAACGCGGCTCTATTGGAATCGATCTAAACACATCCCAGCGCCATAACAACCATAACCACATTCACTTAATGGATATTTTATGATGTAGTCGTGATCATCCAGGGCTGATAGGCTTGATAGGTTACCAACAGTTTATACAGTCATCATGATGTATGTATCATGCCACGTTTCCCACCTAGATGTCCCAGAATGTCATCTCTGGTCAGATGGTGACAGTGAGAAGGCTAGCGCCTTTACCAGCCTTCCATCACTGCACAATTTCTCTAATGTCATAAATTGTTTCCTATATTTATTTAATATTCTATAAATAAATTCAGAATAATTTTATTCGTCTTTTAAAAGATGTTACCCATATAAAATTATATTGTAGATAACAAAGTATCAAATGGCCTGGTGTGAAACTAACACCTACCCACATATTCTCATGTCCAGCTATGTCCTCAGTCTTGCGGAAAATTGGTATTAACCCAGAGCAGCAGCTTTACACACCCAAGATAGGGGACATTGCAAATACTGTGATAGAGATACATGAAGACCTCTGAGGCTCTTTATTCGACACTACAAAAAGAATATCAATAACAACTGAGTATCAAACATCCTAAGTAAAATTGGAACCTTAGAATTAAATATAGAAGGAAGTAATTGTCATAAATTCAACCAAGAAAAATTTAAATCAATAAAATAATGAATCAATTCAATTATTTTCAGTCGTAAAATGATTATAATAATACTACCCGAGTGACCCGAGTAACCTACGATTGGAAAATTGAGTGAATTGAAAAATAAAGAAAAAAATTGTGTATAGATTGTTATATATATTAACAGTTAAACCTCTCTATAACGCTTCCTCTAAATAGCGCCTTCCTTTCTATAGAGCCCAATTTTAAATACGTAGTATGATGCGATTTACATTAGAAGTGACCTGTATATAGCACCCCCACTCTATAACACCCTTTTTTGGTGAGTTCAAAGAGGGAGCGCTATAGACAGTTTTAACTATATATTCAGCGTCAGACTACATATTTCACTAATGTAAATCCATTTTTCCGAATTGATGAGAGAAACTGATTATCCCGATATAATGTTTAATATAATTATTTTATCTAATCTCCCCATATATGATGACATATGCTACCCAATACCCTCATTACAAGGCATATGAAGCGAATCTTATAAATTTAAATATATTTCAATATGTTTATCAAATTATTCCATTTCTATGTGTGGAAATGTAGTTTTTTGAAATTTTTGTCATATTTTGAAATAAAAGAACTATTGAACACATATCCATTCTATTAAAATATGTACAAGTAGAAAATAAACAGGGCAAATACCAGATTTTCCCTAAATGAATTTTTATGGCTGTATATGTATACTATAAAATGCTGTTTCAAAATTTCAAGATGTATTTTAATTGAAATTATAAAAAAAAAATAAAAAAAAATTCAATTAATGATAAAAACTGATTCGCCCTATATAATGTTTAAGATAATTATTTAATCTAATCTCCCCATATATGAAGACATATGGTACTCAATACCCTCATTTTGAGGCATATAAAAGCGAATCATATAAATTAAAATATTTCAGTATTATTTTCCAAATTATTAACTTTCCATGTGTGAAAATGCAATTATTTGAAATTTTTGTCATATTCCAATATAATATATAACTATTAAACACACACATCCATTTTATTAAAATATGTATGAGTATAAAAATAACAGTGAATTATTCTGTCTGTATAGGTATATAATAGAATGGTTTTGAAATATTTTAAATTTTCAAGATGTATTTTAATTAAAATTTTAATAAAAAAAAAAAACGAGGCTCTATTGGAATCAATCTAAACACATCCCAGTGCCATAACAACCATAACCACATTCACTCAATGGATATTTTGTGATGTAGTCGTGATCATCCAGGGCTGATAGGCTTGATAGGTTACCAACAGTTTATACAGTCATCATGATGTATGTATCATGCCACGTTTCCCACCTAGATGTCCCAGAATGTCATCTCTGGTCAGATGGTGACAGTGAGAAGGCTAGCGCTTTACCAGCCTTCCATCACTGCACAATTTCTAATGTCATAAATTGTTTCCTATATATATTTAATATTCTATAAATACTTCAGAATAATTTTATTCGTCTTTTATAACATGTTACCCATATAAAATTATATTGTAGATAACAAAGTATCAAATGGCCTGGTGTGAAACTAACACCTACCCACATATTCTCATGTCCAGCTATGTCCTCAGTCTTGCGGAAAATTGTTATTAACCCAGAGCAGCAGCTTTACACACCCAAGATAGGGGACATTGCAAATACTGTGATAGAGATACATGAAGACATCTGAGGCTCTTTATTCGACACTACAAAAAGAATATCAATAACAACTGAGTATCAAACATCCTAAGTAAAATTGGAACCTTAGAATTAAATATAGAAGGAAGTAATTGTCATAAATTCAACCAAGAAAAATTTTAATCAATCAAATAATGAATCAATTCAATTATTTTCAGTCGTAAAATGATTATAATAATACTACCCGAGTGACCCGAGTAACCTACGATTGGAAAATTGAGTGAATTGAAAAATAAAGAAAAAAATTGTGTATAGATTGTTATATATATTAACAGTTAAACCTCTCTATAACGCTTCCTCTAAATAGCGCCTTCCTTTCTATAGAGCCCAATTTTAAATACGTAGTATGATGCGATTTACATTAGAAGTGACCTGTATATAGCACCCCCACTCTATAACACCCTTTTTTGGTGAGTTCAAAGAGGGAGCGCTATAGACAGTTTTAACTATATATTCAGCGTCAGACTACATATTTCACTAATGTAAATCCATTTTTCCGAATTGATGAGAGAAACTGATTATCCCGATATAATGTTTAATATAATTATTTTATCTAATCTCCCCATATATGATGACATATGCTACCCAATACCCTCATTACAAGGCATATGAAGCGAATCTTATAAATTTAAATATATTTCAATATGTTTATCAAATTATTCCATTTCTATGTGTGAAAATGTAGTTTTTTGAAATTTTTGTCATATTTTGAAATAAAAGAACTATTGAACACATATCCATTCTATTAAAATATGTACAAGTAGAAAATAAACAGGGCAAATACCAGATTTTCCCTAAATGAATTTTTATGGCTGTATATGTATACTATAAAATGCTGTTTCAAAATTTCAAGATGTATTTTAATTGAAATTATAAAAAAAAAATAAAAAAAAATTCAATTAATGATAAAAACTGATTAGCCCTATATAATGTTTAAGATAATTATTTAATCTAATCTCCCCATATATGAAGACATATGGTACTCAATACCCTCATTTTGAGGCATATAAAAGCGAATCATATAAATTAAAATATTTCAGTATTATTTTCCAAATTATTAACTTTCCATGTGTGAAAATGCAATTATTTGAAATTTTTGTCATATTCCAATATAATATATAACTATTAAACACACACATCCATTTTATTAAAATATGTATGAGTATAAAAATAACAGTGAATTATTCTGTCTGTATAGGTATATAATAGAATGGTTTTGAAATATTTTAAATTTTCAAGATGTATTTTAATTAAAATTTTAATTAAAAAAAAAAACGAGGCTCTATTGGAATCAATCTAAACACATCCCAGTGCCATAACAACCATAACCACATTCACTCAATGGATATTTTGTGATGTAGTCGTGATCATCCAGGGCTGATAGGCTTGATAGGTTACCAACAGTTTATACAGTCATCATGATGTATGTATCATGCCACGTTTCCCACCTAGATGTCCCAGAATGTCATCTCTGGTCAGATGGTGACAGTGAGAAGGCTAGCGCCTTTACCAGCCTTCCATCACTGCACAATTTCTAATGTCATAAATTGTTTCCTATATTTATTTAATATTCTATAAATACTTCAGAATAATTTTATTCGTCTTTTATAACATGTTACCCATATGAATTATATTGAAGATAACAAAGTATCAAATGGCCTGGTGTGAAACTAACCCCTACCCACATATTCTCATGTCCAGCTATGTCCTCAGTCTTGCGGAAAATTGGTATTAACCCAGAGCAGCAGCTTTACACACCCAAGATAGGGGACATTGCAAATACTGTGATAGAGATACATGAAGACATCTGAGGCTCTTTATTCGACACTACAAAAACAATATCAATAACAACTGAGTATCAAACATCCTATGTAAAATTGGAAAATATATATATATTTGTGTCCAGTGAATAACTTGAAACAATTAAATTATTGACAGCTAGAGAAGCAATTTTGCATAGGGATACCTTAGAATTAAATATGGAAGGAAGTAATTGTCACAAATTCAACCAAGAAAAATTTAAATCAATCAAATAATGAATCAATTCAATTATTTTCAGTCGTAAAATGATTATAATAATACTAGCCGAGTGACCCGAGTAACCTACGATTGGAAAATTGAGTGAATTGAAATATAAATAGAACCACTAATATTTGATGAATGGAAACAAGTGTGTTACAAAAAGTGAAAAATAAAGAAGATAAATTGTGTATAGATTATTATATATATATAGAGTTAAACCTCTCTATAGCGCTTCCTCTAAATAGCGCCTTCCTTTCTATAGAGCCCAATTTTAAATACGTAGTATGATGCGATTTACATTAGAAGTGACCTGTCTATAGCACCCCCACTCTATAACACCCTATTTTGGTGAGTTCAAAGAGGGAGCGCTATAGACAGTTTTAACTATATATTTAGCGTCAGACTACATATTTCACTAATGTAAATCAATTTTTCCGAATTAATGAGAGAAACTGATTATCCCGGTATAATGTTTAATATAATTATTTTATCTAATCTCCCCATATATGATGACATATGCTACCCAATACCCTCATTACAAGGCATATGAAGCGAATCTTATAAATTTAAATATATTTCAATATTTTGAGTCAAAAGGCGATCCATTAATTAAGAATATATAAAAGGGCGTACCTGGATCTGTAAAGAAAAAAAAAAATTGTTTTTCTTAAAATATTTCGAGAGATTGCTTCCTCTTTATCAATTTATTGTACAGTGAATTTAATTTACAATTTATTTTGTACATCATATGGAAACAAATTTGTCATTGGTCAAAAATAATTATTGATAATGATAAAAAAATTAATAATAATAATAATATAATAAAATATTTTGAAAATTAAAGGCCTTTTAGTAATGCAGTATTTTTAAATGTTTTTGAAACAAAATTTAAGGAAATAAAAATAAGAAACAAATTAAGTTGACTGCGATTATTAGAAAAAAATTAAGTTGAAAGAGACAAATAAGGTTCGGGGATATTTTCGTATCTATTTACACTAGCAGGGTCCTTCATTGATGCTATGGCCTCCAGAAACTTCCTCTGGTGCGAGTTCTGGATGCCCCTGTAAATAGTGGAAGTATTTTCCCAATCTGGCTGATGTCCCGATCGGAGACCATGCTCCACCATGGCAAACCTTTCCTTTGCATACTTCCAAGAAGATTTGTGTTCTTGGAGTCTGGTCCCAAGGAAACGGCCTGTCTCTCCAATGTAGGATACATTGCAGCTTTTACATGGGATCCTATACACAACGTCCTTTGTGTTCCCTATCTCCACTCTCTGCTTTGTTATTGTATTTCGGACTATAGTTTTTAAAGATGGTGCATTTTTGAAAACAGTGGTTATTCCAGAATTTTTAAAAATATGAGCTATTTTCTCAGCTCCTGCTCCATATGGCATTATACATTTATTTTTCAATTCTTTTTTACTATGAAAGCTATTAATTTTAAACGAATGTTTTTTGATGAATTCCTTTGTATATCCATTCGATATTAATTCTTCCTGGATAGTGTTCAATTCTATATATTTAAGTTTATCAGTGGAGCAATGTGTGAAGGCACGCTTGGTGAGAGTTTTTACAAGGGAAATTTTATGAGAGATAGGACCAAAGGAGTTGGCATGGAGGTATACTGGTGAGTGACTAGGTTTTCTAAAAACAGTGGTTGAAGATAATTTAATTTATTTTCGAAAAGTATATCTGAAAAGGGTAGGTAACCATTAGACTCATTTTCAGTTGTGAATTTTAAGAGGGGGTGAAAGCTATTTAAAAATGCCAAGGTATTCTCAATATGGTCTGTAGCCACTATAGCCATCACGTCATCAACATATCTTGCCCAGTACTTAATGGTGGTATTGAATCTTTCATTTACCAGGATGTCAAGACAGTTTAAGACGAGATCAGCTAAGAATGAAGAGAGGGGACTTCCCATTGGAATTTCATTGACTTGCTGGTATATGTTGTTATTGAAACAGAAATAGGAAAATTCCAAACAGATCTCAATCAAATATATGATTGTATTTGAAGGTAATTCTAGATTGAAATCTGTTAAGGTTTTTTCTAGAGTTGTCAGCACTAATTTGTGATCTAGGCAGGTGAATAAGTTGCAAACATCAAACGATACTAATGAGTGATTTTTTATATTAAATATATTTTTTGTTTTTTGGAGTATTTCTTCGGGATTCTTGACGACATATTTGAATTTTGTACGAATAGGGTTGAGTATTTTAACTAGATATTTGGAAATATTATATGTAACTGAATTACAGGATGCAATGATTGGTCTTAATGGAATTTTTTTTTTTATGTATTTTTGTTAATCCATAGATGATAGGCATGGAGGCTTTAATCATTTTATGTTTTTTTATTATTTCTTCTGTTAGTAAACTTTTCTTTTTTCCTTCTGTCAATTTTTTGTTGAACTTTTTTACTAGATCATTAATGCAGATATTTTTTACTTTTCGATAAGAATTTTTATCTTCTAAGAGATTCTCCATTTTTTGTGTGTAATCTTGTTTGTTCAAAATAACAGTGGCGCTTCCCTTATCAGCTGTTGTGATAACATTACTGCTATCTGTTCTTAGTGATTTTAGAATATTTTTGTCTGCATGACTAAGATTTTTTGATAAATTATTTTTAGATTTGTTTATTAATGGAATAATTTTATTGCGTAGATTAATTTTTTTAGTCTCATTTAGATGTTGCAAGGAAGTTTCAACTGCTGCTAATGTTTTTGGCACATCAATTGGGTAGGATGGAATGTATTTTAATCCATGTGATAGTATCTCTGTTTCTTTTTCTGTTAAAACTCTATGGGATAGGTTATGAATATGGTTTGTTTTATTAATAGGGCTTGGGAAACCATATTTTTTAACCCAAAAGATTTTCTTTTTTTGATGTCTACTTTTGATTGAATTTGTTTCCTTATCACTTATTTCCTTTAGTTTTTCATTTATTGAATCAAAAATATCTGAGCTAAAATTATTAGATAATTGGTTTGAGATGTTTTCTTTAATTTTATTCAGCTTACTAATTTGAGTATGGCAATTTGAAATTCTAAAATTTAGAATTTTGTACCCAATTCTCAGAAAGAATGATTTAGATTTGTTGGTTAAAACTGGGTCTTTTAACCTTAAGCTAGGGGGAATGAAACGAATTGTAAGGCATTCATGATTGAATGAAAGATGTTGTTTCCATCGTGATAAACGTTTGTAAATTTCTTTCAGTTTTCTATACAAACATAGGGAGGAGTGACCATATGTGGCCAAAATAGTTTGAGTCAAAAGGCGATCCATTAATTAAGATTATATAAAAGGGCGTACCTGGATCTGTAAAGAAAAAAAAAACAATTTTTTTCTTAAAATATTTCGAGAGATTGCTTCCTCTTTATCAATTTATTGTACAGTGAATTTAATTTACAATTTATTTTGTACATCATATGGAAACAAATTTGTCATTGGTCAAAAATAATTATTGATAATGATAAAAAAATTAATAATAATAATAATATAATAAAATATTTTGAAAATTAAAGGCCTTTTAGTAATGCAGTATTTTTAAATGTTTTTGAAACAAAATTTAAGGAAATAAAAATAAGAAACAAATTAAGTTGACTGCGATTATTAGAAAAAAATTAAGTTGAAAGAGACAAATAAGGTTCGGGGATATTTTCGTATCTATTTACACTAGCAGGGTCCTTCATTGATGCTATGGCCTCCAGAAACTTCCTCTGGTGCGAGTTCTGGATGCCCCTGTAAATAGTGGAAGTATTTTCCCAATCTGGCTGATGTCCCGATCGGAGACCATGCTCCACCATGGCAAACCTTTCCTTTGCATACTTCCAAGAAGATTTGTGTTCTTGGAGTCTGGTCCCAAGGAAACGGCCTGTCTCTCCAATGTAGGATACATTGCAGCTTTTACATGGAATCCTATACACAACGTCCTTTGTGTTCCCTATCTCCACTTTCTGCTTTGTTATTGTATTTCGGACTATAGTTTTTAAAGATGGTGCATTTTTGAAAACAGTGGTTATTCCAGAATTTTTTAAAATATGAGCTATTCTCTCAGCTCCTGCTCCATATGGCATTATACATTTATTTTTCAATTCTGTTTTACTATGAAAGCTATTAATTTTATACGAATGTTTTTTGATGAATTCCTTTGTATATCCATTCGATATTAATTCTTCCTGGATAGTGTTCAATTCTATATATTTAAGTTTATCAGTGGAGCAATGTGTGAAGGCACGCTTGGTGAGGGTTTTTACAAGGAAAATTTTATGAGAGATAGGACCAAAGGAGTTGGCATGGAGGTATAATGGTGAGTGACTAGGTTTTCTAAAAACAGTGGTTTGAAGATAATTTAATTTATTTTCGAAAAGTATATCTAAAAAGGGTAGGTAACCATTAGACTCATTTTTATTTCCTTAAATTTTGTTTCAAAAACATTAAAAAATACTGCATTACTAAAAAGCCTTTAATTTTCAAAATATTTTATTATATTATTATTATTATTAATTTTTTTATCATTATCAATAATTATTTTTGACCAATGACAAATTTGTTTCCATATGATGTACAATAAATTGTAAATTAAATTCACTGTACAATAAATTGATAAAGAGGGAGCAATCTCTCGAAATATTTTAAGAAAAAATTGTTTTTTTTTTCTTTACAGATCCAGGTACTCCCTTTTATATAATATTTCAATATGTTTATCAAAATATTCCATTTCTATGTGTGAAAATGTAGTCTTTTTGAAATTTTTGTCATATTTTGATATAAAAGAACTATTGAACACGCATCCATTCTATTAAAATATGTATATGTAGAAAATAAACAGGGCAAATACCAGATTTTCCCTAAATGAAATTTTATGGCTATATATGTATACTATAAAATGCTGTTTCAAAATTTCAAGATGTATTTCAATTGAAATTATAAAAAAAAACAAAATAATTTTGAATTAATGATAAAAACTGATTAGCCCTATATAATGTTTGAGATAATTATTTAATCTAATCTCCCCATATATGAAGACATATGGTACCCAATACCCTCATTTTGAGGCATATAAAAGCGAATCATATAAATTAAAATATTTCAGTATTATATATTTTCCAAATTATTAACTTTCCATGTGTGAAAATGCAATTATTTGAAATTTTTGTCATATTCCAATATAATATATAACTATTAAACACACACATCCATTTTATAAAAATATGTATGAGTATAAAAATAACAGTGAATTATTCTGTCTGTATAGGTATATAGTAGAATGGTTTTAAAATATTTTAAATTTTCAAGATGTATTTTAATTGAAATTTTAATAAAAAAAAAAAAAAAAAAAAAACGCGGCTCTATTGGAATCGATCTAAACACATCCCAGCGCCATAACAAACATAACCACATTCACTCAATGGATATTTTGTGATGTAGTCGTGATCATCCAGGGCTGATAGGCTTGATAGGTTACCAACAGTTTATACAGTCATCAAGATGTATGTATCATGCCACGTTTCCCAACTAGATGTCCCAGAATGTCATCTCTGGTCAGATGGTGACAGTGAGAAGGCTAGCGCCTTTACCAGCCTTCCATCACTGCACAATTTCTAATGTCATAAATTGTTTCCTATATTTATTTAATATTCTATAAATACTTCAGAATAATTTTATTCGTCTTTTATAACATGTTACCCATATAAAATTATATTGTAGATAACAAAGTATCAAATGGCCTGGTGTGAAACTAACACCTACCCACATATTCTCATGTCCAGCTATGTCCTCAGTCTTGCGGAAAATTGTTATTAACCCAGAGCAGCAGCTTTACACACCCAAGATAGGGGACATTGCAAATACTGTGATAGAGATACATGAAGACATCTGAGGCTCTTTATTCGACACTACAAAAAGAATATCAATAACAACTGAGTATCAAACATCCTAAGTATAATTGGAAAAAATATATATATTTGTGTCCAGTGAATAACTTGAAACAATTAAATTATTGACAGCAAGAGAAGCATTTTTGCATAGGAATACCTAAGAATTAAATATGGAAGGAAGTAATTGTCATAAATTCAACCAAGAAAAATTTAAATCAATCAAATAATGCAGTGTCGGGCAACCGGTGTGCCGTGGCACACTGGTGTGCCGCGAACATTTTTGTAGGTATTTAGAACTTTTGGTTAAATTTAAAAATAATGTTTCAAAAAATATTTTTTATAATTTTTATTCAATTTTAATAATTTTTTTCAAAAATTTTCATATAAAAATGAAATTAAAAAAAGGCAAATTTCATTTTATATAAAACTTATTTTGGTATTATAATTACAACAGTTTGCATAATTTTATATTTCATATAACGAATGTAAATAATCTTGACGTACATAACTGGCACGTGCCATTATTAAAAAATAAAAATGCAAATAGGTACGTACCTATTTAAAATCATAAGTTAAAAAAAAAAACAATCCGCGAAAACAACTTTATTTAATAAAGTTGAATACATACTGCGGGAAAATACCTAATTTTTAAAATAATATGTCCAAACTTAACCGTCATTTACAATATTTGTCACAGCTGTTTATTAATAGAGACTCAAAGCTACAAAGTTTAAAAAAAAAGAAAACAAAAAAAAAATTATAAATTTATTTGAAAAATTTATTCGGAGTTTTCGTCAAAGAATTGCTGTAGTAATTCTTCATTTTTTTTTTGCATGTTGTAAAACACATACACACATTCTCGCAATAAGTTTTGTACACCGTAAAATCTGTTGGTTAAAAAATTCTCACTCACTTTTAACTCAAGGTAACTTTATTTAAACATTTTATTAATATTGTTGCACCAGGTTGCGGCTTGGCAGACTCTTCAGCCTGGATTCTTTCCTGTGCTGGGTCCTGCATCTTACCAGAGCGTGTTTCAACCATCCTAGAAATTTATAAAAGGGAATAACGAGATAAGTCTTCTTTAAGTAGCCACCAGAATCCTTTCTTTATTTTCTCACATCAAAGAGAGCAGTGAAGTCACAGTGTACCTAAATACAAATGATGATAAATTAATAATCTGTTTTAAATAAATATCATAGAATATTTTATATAAAAATAAATAAATATATAATTTAAATTTCAAATATATTAAAACTAATATAAGAAATACGCCATTAATCATGATGTAACACTTCCCCCTCTCCAGAGGTCGTCACGTCCTCGTGATTGACCTCATCAATTCTTTCAAAATAGGGTTTGATTCTTGAGACATGGACAATCAATGGGTCTTGGCCAGGATTATCTTTTGGTTCAATTAAGTAATTTACGTTGGACAGCTTCTTTAATATTCTATATGGGCCAAAATATTTTCTCAGTAGTTTCTCACACTTTCCTAATTTCCTAATTGGTGTCCAAACTGCTACTAATTCTTCTGGTTCGTAGCTTCTTTCCATGTGTTTCTTGTCATAGTTCTTTTTCATTCTTTCTTGAGTCTTTATTGTGTTGTTAATAACTAATTTTCTTGTTCTGTTTATTTTGTCTAAGTGATGTTTTATGTATTCATCATAATCATCTTTGTCAATGTCCACCGAGATATTCCTGTCGTCCAAAAGAGACGTGGGTTCTCTTCCAAACATCAGGAAAAAGGGAGAATATCCTGTGGTTTCCTGAATTGTAGTATTGTAAGCGTGAGTGATGAATGGGAGTATTTCGTCCCAATTTTTCTGATCAGTGTTCACATACATACTGAGCATATTGATCAATGTTCTATTTAACCGCTCTGTCAATCCATTAGTCTGGGGATGATAGCTCGTTGTGAAGCAATGTTTAATCTTGCACGTTTTCATCACCTCTTTCATTAAATTACTGGTAAATTGAGAGCCTCTGTCACTAATAAGATATTGTGGGGCTCCGTGCCGAAGAAAAATATCCTCTACTAGAAATTTAGAAACTTCTTTCACTGTTGCTTCCGAGACTGCTCTTGTTTCTGCATATCTAGTGTAGTAGTCCGACAGCACGATTATCCATTTTTTCCTTTTGCATGGAGTTCTTCATGGCTTTTTAAACTTTCCAACCGTTCGGTTTTAAAATTACAATACTTACATTCATGGAAAATAACTTTGGTGTGGTTTTCACGCTTGTGTCGAGCAAGTGAAAGCTTCGTTTTGAAAGACACTTTACATATTTCACATTTATGAGTTCGAGCTACAGCGTGAATACCTATATGTACTTTGAGATGAAACTTGGTAGTTGTAGTATATACACAAGTGTCACAGCTAAATTTTCCAACATCAGAATGATTTGTTCTATAATGCTCCCAAAAAATCTTTCTTGCTTTCAAGTAGATTTTTACAGTATTGACATTCCTTAAACATTCGGCCATTTTCGAAAACGTCCTTTGCCACCGATATTCCTGGTATATTTCTCTTCATTTTTATTATTTGTGAATTAATTATTTTGTGCTTGCGAGTTGATAGAAATGTCTGAAAAAGAAGTATGGAACGCTTCACGATTTTGCGTGTCATCCTTGCGCAGGGGCCATCCTTGTTGCACAACACTAGAATGTCTTCCGCGAACCTGATTGCTGGTTCATTCCAGTGTTGCATTCTGTTGAGCTTCATTCTAAGTTCTTATTTATTCGCGTCCAAAGAAAAATCCTGAATGAGGCGGATTTTAATATTTTCCCAGCTCGTGAAACTAGCTTTGTGTAAATTCAACCAGGTTTTAGCGCTTCCCGTCATGTTCATGGCGGCATAACGAGAGATAATGTAGTCTGCCCAATGGTACAAGAAGCCAATTTCTTCAAGAGATTCAATCCATGGGCGAGGGTCTTCCGTTCCATCATACTTGGGGATGTCGATGTTGGGATTCAGGACAACTGGGTCGGAACTAGCATCTCTACCAATTGTTGCACCAGGTTGCGGCTTGGCAGACTCTTCAGCCTGGATTCTTTCCTGTGCTGGGTCCTGCATCTTACCAGAGCGTGTTTCAACCATCCTAGAAATTTATAAAAGGGAATAACGAGATAAGTCTTCTTTAAGTAGCCACCAGAATCCTTTCTTTATTTTCTCACATCAAAGAGAGCAGTGAAGTCACAGTGTACCTAAATACAAATGATGATAAATTAATAATCTGTTTTAAATAAATATCATAGAATATTTTATATAAAAATAAATAAATATATAATTTAAATTTCAAATATATTAAAACTAATATAAGAAATACGCCATTAATCATGATGTAACAATATATTTGTGTGTTTTCTAAATTCTCTCAAAACTAGATGGAGAGATTTCTAATTAGAGAAGGTGCCAGTGATAAACAAAATCAAAACGAAAATAAAGAAGATAAGAAAATAGTAAAATCAACTGGAAATAAGAGGAAATACATTGAAGATTATCTCAAATATGTATTTATACCATCTGTTAATGATCCATCACTGCCGTTTTGCTTAACTTGCCAAAAACCCTCAGCAACGAAACAATGGTGCCAAGTAAACTACTTCGACATATTGAGACAAATCACCAGGAGCAGATGAACAATCCAATAAGCTACTTTGAAAATATACGATCAAGTTTTCAAAAGCAATCAAAAAAATTCAAGAAATTTATGAACACCTCAGATGATGCTCAAACAGCTAGTTACATGATAGCTCAACTCATCGCTCGAAAGAAGAAAGCTCACGCGGAAGCAGAGGAAATTATCTTGCCTGCTTTAAAAATTGTGGCTGGATGTATTTTAACGAATGATGCTATGGAGAAGGTTACGAAAATTCCACTATCATCAAAAACTATTGCGAGAAGAATTGAAGATATGTCAGAAGATATTGAGTTGCAAATAAAACAATCTTTTAATGATTCATCAACAAAATGGGCTATACAGCTTGATGAAACCACGAATATTAGTAATAAAGCTCAATTGCTGGCATTTTTGAGGTTCGTCGATACAGGAAAAATTGTGAATAACTACTTTTTTTGTAAAGAATTAAAACAAAGAACGACTGGTGCGGACATTTTTGAATTATTTAATGAAAATGTTATGAAGTATAACTTGAGATGGGAAACTTGTGTTAGCGTCTGTACGGATGGAGCTCCAGCTATGAAAGGTTCAAGAAAGGGATTGATAGCACATGTCATAAAAAAAAATCCAAAAATCAAATTTGTTCACTCTATGATTCATAGAGAAATGTTAGTGTCAAAGTCGGTTCCTCCCATCCTTGTCACAACTCTAGATGAAGTTGTCAAAGTAGTTAATTACATCAAATCAAATGCTCTTCGATCGAGAATTTTTTCAACATTTTGTGAAGCAATGGATTCCGATAATAAAAATTTATTGTTTCATACTGAAGTCAGATGGTTGTCGAAAGGCAAAGTTTTAAATCGATTTATTTCAATGAAAAATGAAATAATGTACCATAAATTCAACCAAGAAAAATTTAAATCAATCAAATAAAGAATCAATTCAATTATTTTCAGTCGTAAAATGATTATAATAATACTAGCCGAGTGACCCGAGTAACCTACGATTGGAAAATTGAGTAAATTGAAAAATAAATAGAACCACTAACATTTGATGAATGGAAACAAGTGTGTTACAAGAAGTGAAAAATAAAGAAGAAAAATTGTGTATAGATTGTTATATATATATACAGTTAAACCTCTCTATAGCGCTTCCTCTAAATAGCGCCTTCCTTTCTATAGAGCCCAATTTTAAATACATAGTATGATGCGATTTACATTAGAAGTGACCTGTCTATAGCACCCCCACTCTATAACACCCTATTTAAGTGAGTTCAAAGAGGGAGCGCTATAGACAGTTTTAACTATATATTTAGCGTCAGACTACATATTTCACTAATGTAAATCCATTTTTCCGAATTAATGAGAGAAACTGATTATCCCGATATAATGTTTAATTTAATTATTTTATCTAATCTCCCCATATATGATGACATATGCTACCCAATACCCTCATTACAAGGCATATGAAGCGAATCTTATAAATTTAAATATATTTCAATATGTTTATCAAATTATTCCATTTCTATGTGTGAAAATGTAGTTTTTTTGAAATTTTTGTCATATTTTGAAATAAAAGAACTATTGAACACATATCCATTCTATTAAAATATGTACAAGTAGAAAATAAACAGGGCAAATACCAGATTTTCCCTAAATGAATTTTTATGGCTGTATATGTATACTAGCCGAGTGACCCGGGCAACGCCCAGGGTTTACCCAAAGGGCTTGCAGAGACTTTAAAAGTATAGATTGACCATGTTTTGATGTCCTGAACTATAGCCTATCATATAACAAACTGTAATTCGACACTATCAATAATTCGACACTTCCGATAATTCGACCGTTTTAAAAATCAAATTTACACAGTCGATTGTTGTTTAAATACAACCTTACCGGTAAAAAGGTATTACAGAGGCGATGACAGCCACTGAAAATGTACAAAATTTATGTATAGAGAAATGGGAGAATTTAGTGAATAAAGAAAAGTCCAAAATCTAAATAATTGATAATAGTGTATTAACAAACAACTAATACAAAAAAATTCCTTTGAGGTAAGAAACTATAGACATTAGTAAAAAGTTTATGAAAATAAATCAGAAAAAAGAGGTTGTCAACTATATTGCAGAGGAGACTACTTATAAAAGGAATTAATCTAAAGGACTCATTAAAAATTAATTTCTATTTTTATTCATACATGGGTTCAACTTTATATGTATTTTGTCCAAAGTTCAAACACGTGAAAAAGCCGCATAGAGCTGTCCATGCGTATGTAGCAAGAACCCAAATATTATTTATAGTCATAGCAAAAGCCAACTTTAGTGAAAACTGATGCCTCTTAAGAATGAAGGGAAGGCTGATATCTGAAGGAGCAAAATATATTTTTGGCACCAATACAGTGTGTCCAACATTGGTCCCGGTCAGTATTTGTGCTTCAACTTTACTTGTATGCCATCCAAAGTTCACACACGTGAAAAAGCCACATAGAGCTGTCCATGCATAAATGCAGGCTCTTGTAGCAAGAAACTCACTCTAGCAAAGGTTTGGCCTTAAGCCTTATTTATAGTCATAGGAAAAGCCAACCCTATTGGAAACTCTTGCCTCTTCAGAATGAAGGGAATGTTGATATCTGAAGGAGCCAAAGATGTTTTGACACCAATACAGTGTGTCCAACATTGGCCCCTGTCAGTATTTGTACCTCAAGGACATGAGAGCACATGCACTGTATCACCATACATGTACCATTGTAAAGACCCTGCTTAAGATTAAAATTTCTCAGAAGCATAACAATAGCACCAACCTAGAGTATAACTGGTGTGGAGGCATTCTTCTGGGAGTAAGGCTATTGAAAAATTCAATAGGAAGTTATTTTGCTCCTCCACAATCTTACACTCCACACTGTTAACACTGAGGAAACACTGACTCGTGTTTGGTAAGCAATTTCAAGAAAGAAACTATAGGTATTGGTTGAAGAGTTTAAAAATATATATTTTGAGTGAAAAAAAAAGACACAAATCAGCAAATAAAATCGCAAACAATACTACTATATCACAGATAAGACAACATATAAAAGGAATGAATTCATTTAAATGACCTCATTAAAACTACATTTATAGTTTTGTATATAAAATATAACCTCGATAATTCGACCATGTTTTGTTGTCCTTACCTACAGCCTATTATATAACAAATTTAATTTGACACTATTGATAATTCGACCATGTTTTGTTGTCCTGACCTACAGCCTATCATATAAAAAACTGTAATTAGACACTCTCGATAATTCGACCATGTTTTGTTGTCCTGACCTACAGCCTATCATATAAAAAAACTGTAATTCGACACTCTCGATAATTCGACTATGTTTTGTTGTCCTGACCTACAGCCTATCATATAAAAAACTGTAATTCAAGAGTATAAAAATATATATTTTGAGTGAAAAAAAAAGACACAAATCAGCAAATAAAATTGCAAACAATACTACTATATCACAGATAAGACTACATATAAAAGGAATGAATTCATTTAAATGACCTCATTAAAACTACATTTATAGTTTTATATATACAATATAACCTCGATAATTCGACCATGTTTTGTTGTCCTGACCTACAGCCTATCATATAACAAACTGTAATTCAACACTATCGATAATTCGACCATTTTAAATTTCAACAATTGTTTGTTGCTCAAATATAACTTCACTGCTAAAAAGGTATTACAGAGAAAACTTCTGACATTGTAAATGTACAAAATGTATCTATAGAGCAGGGGAATAATAAATAAAGACCAAAATCAAATTAATTGATAATAGATTATTGCCAAAAAAAAATACAAAAAATATTTTTTTCTCCTTTCTTATCTTCACTCAATCATATTAGAGTGTCAAGCTTGTAAAGCTTGAAATTAACAACCATCATGATTGGGTGAAGTAGAATGCGTCTGCCTTTGTCATCAAGACTGGGAGCACTACTCAGTGGCAGGCCACTGACTTAGCTCCAAAAGAATGTATCCCTGGATTAGGAGCCCTTACAAGGTACTATCAGCCGGGCCAGCTGAGCCCAGGTTTTTTTAGTGAGCTTGTTACTGCTCCCCCTCCTCCTTTTTCATCCTGGCTTGGGACCGGCAAAGGCGGAGTTTTTTTTCTTCCAGGTGAGAAACTTTAGGCATTGGTGAAAATTGTAAATATATATTTTGGAAATGAAAAAAAAAAGGATAAAATTAATCAGAATATAAATTTACAAACTATATTTCAGAGGAGACGATTTATAATAGGAATTCATTTAAATGACCTCATTAAAAACTACATTTTATATATACTTGGGTTCAACTTTACATGTATGCTATCCAAAGTTCGCACACTTGAAAAAGTCACATAAAGTTGTCTGTGCGTAAACTCAGGCTCTTGTAGCAAAGGTTTGGCCTTGAGCCCTCTTTATAGTCATAGCAAAAGCCAACCTTAGTGAAACATAAAGCCTCTCTAGAATGAAGCGAAAGTTGGTATCCGAAGGGGACAAAGATATTTCAGACATTATACAGTGTGTTCAACTTTGGGTACTGTCAGTATATGTGCTTCAAGGACATGAGAGCACATGCGCTAGAACACCATACCTGTTCCATCGCAAAGATCCTATAGGCATTGGTGAAAGTGTAAATAAATATTTTGGAAATGAAAAAAAATTGCAGATAAGACAACATATTAAAGGAATAAATTCATTTAAAAGACCTTATTAAAAACAACAATTCTATTTTTTTATATATACAATATAATCTAATTAATTCAACACACGATAATTCGACCATTTTTGATGTCTCGACCTACGGCCTATCATATGACAAACTAATTCGACACTTTCGATAATTCAACTATTTTGGAAATTCAAATTTCAACAGTTGATATTTGTCTAAAACCCCTATTATTAACAACATATTAGACTGCAGAGCGCAAAAATGTAGAAAACTGTATGTATATAATTGTATGCAAATAATTGTATGTATAGATCAATGAGTAAAATAATTTTTTTTGCTTATCCCTAGTACACGTGGTACAGGCCTTGATAATCATGGTGGGTAGAGTAGGCGACTGTTTTTACTGTAAGTACACCACATGTCTAAACATGTGAAAGGCAGTTCGACTTTGCATGTACAAATGTGCCAGAGCCCCGTTTGATTACTTGCGCTTGCTGGTGGGGTTGGACTTTTGCAAGAATCAGAAGTCATTGGAGCATTGTTTTTATTTTTTCATAAAAAAGTGCCCAATGCGGGAATCGAACCCGAGTCGTAGCGGTCGAAAACCAACGGCTTAGACCATCCTTCCACCAACCCCCAGTAAAATAAGTAAATAAAAAGAAGACCAAAAATAAGTGATAATAGTTTATTGAATAACAAATAAAATAAAAAATCTTTCAGGTGAAAAATTATAGGCATTGGTAAAAAAGTAAACAAGAGAAATAGCAATTGGGGTTTTGTGTCTGCGGCGAGTCATATTAGCACGCCAAGCGGTTAGGGGAGTGAGTCTTCCACGGCCTTTTCGAGGCATGACAGAAGACGCTGAAAAAAAAAGGTAAAATATGAACCAAGCAGAGGAAAACTATAAAACTGAAAGCCAGGACAGGCATAAAAAGAAAATTCCAAGCATGTGAGGAAACAATTGATGAAAAAAAAGGATTCCAAAAAAATACTGCAAAAAAGAAACCAGACACAAAAAGCAACAATTGAGTACACAAATACAGCATCAGCCTATTTATGAGAAGAAAAAAAAAAGACAGACACAAAAATGGAGCTAAATTCAAATGAAAAACTATAACAGATCAAGTAATCAAATCAGGCATTATGAAAGAAACTGCAAAAAAGAAAATCAGACACAAAAATGGAGCTAAATTCGAATGAAAACTATAACAGATCAAGTAATCAAATCAGGCATTATGAAAGATACTGCAATAAAGAAAATTAGACACAAAAATGGAGCTAAATTCAAATGAAAACTATAACAGATCAAGTAATCAAATCAGGCATTATGAAAGACACTGCAAAAAAGTAAATAAGACACAAAAATGGAGCTAAATTCAAATGAAAAACTACAACAAATTAATAAAAGAAAATAAGACCTAATCCAAATAATTTAATAAAAAAAACGTCACACACTATTAAATTATTTGGATTAGGTCTTATTAATGAGAAAAAAAAAAGATGCCAAAAAAGATAACCAGATACAAAAATTGTGCTAAATTCAAATGAAAAACTATAACAAACACTTATAAAAGATATTTATTATAGCATAAAAGTAATAATTCAATCTACAATTCGAAAAATAATATAACCTCAGCCTATTTATGAGAAAAAAAAACGTTGCCAACATACACAAAAATTGAGCTCTATTTAAATGAAAAACTATAACAAAGTACTTACAAATTATAATCATAATCAAATGTATATATATATATCAAATATATGTAATAATATGTTGAAGTTCTGGTTGACTCTTGAAGTACCTCGTCGACTCTCTGTAATAAGGTGATGCAACCGAGGGTCAAACCTGTAGTAACCGCGAGGGACAGTCAGGGCGTGTAGAGTTTTCCAGTACCTCTCTGCACCTTGTAGGATCTTTAACAGTTCTCACAGGGTACAGGCAGTCGTGGTCGAGGCAGAGTGGAAAACTGGGGGATGTCCACACACAAAAAAAAAAAAACGAAGCGACACAGTTGTAGAAGGGAAGTTCCATGAACAGATAAAAATTCGAGCCAAGAGCAAGATGGAGATAGTAGATTTCTTACTGTTTTACATGGTCGATGAGTTGGTCCTTGGAGACAACCGACAAGGGGTGACACTGACCGGAAGACTCACTGGAAGACTGACTGTCTGTTGCTAACCGGGCCTTTTTATACTATGCCTCCGACAAAGAGAATTGGGTCATGCACGTGTCGCTGGACACCAGACACTGGCGCGTACCTGTCGGCTAACTGTATTTTTAGAAGTGACTTTGTGATTTACTTCTCAAATCTTGCTCTTAACTCAGCTTTTAATCTATTATATAGTTTTATTTATTCATCTTCAGTACATTACATATGGTGATGCAAGGACACATGTTAATTATGCGTATAATTATTTATAGATTTGTTTCTATATACAACATAACAATCTTGTTATAAGTATTATATAATATAGGGTTGTTGGTTTAAATTATCATAGATGGGCCCCGGGAGTGAAAGGGTTTATCCGGGTTTAAGCGGGTAAAGCCTCTCTAACACAGGTAAGTAATTAAAATTTCTTTTAATTAATTAAAACTGTGAGGGTAAAGGGCTATAACAAGATGTTTATTGGGATATATCTGAAAATTATAAAAATAAAACTTATGTTTAATTTAAAAGTTATGATATTCATTATAAAAGAGAACTGTAGATAAAACCTTTGTTTGCTAAATAAATAATGATAATAAAAAAATGATGTTCTAAAAGATTGTTGGCGGGCGTTGGAAAGGGTTAGGGGTTGAAGAATATGCAATTGTAAGTGTTGCACAGACAATCAAATACTGAGATCCAGGTGCAAAGCGAGGATATAGACTTGTGCGTCTTCCTAGGCAATGTTTCACCTGCGATCCTGTATAAGGTTACAGTGCTTTGTCACAATTGTAGGGTTATTGGGTTGAAAAGTTGTTGAAGAAAATAATTAATATGATTGAAAGGGGTGGTAGAGCCATGCGATAAGTAGAATTGTTGTAGCGACAGTAGGTGGTCTGACTTGACTTGAAATCAAAGGTTGATTGTGGTCCGCTAGAGCTGAAAAAAAAATTAAAATTGAAAAATGTGAACGCTTTGTGCATGCGTTGGTGATGTGCTCTGCGGATGAAATGAAATAAACTTTTGAAACGTGTTCAGACCAGAAGTCGAGACTTGTAATTCTGGGGAACTGTGTTCAAAGAGTTTGTTGAATTACGAAATCAAAAAGAAAAAAATTGTCAAGCAGTACTGTCGTTTCTACGATGGTTTGAAGCAATGGCTGAAATAGATAGTGATGAAAAAGTATAGGGAATTGGTTAAAGAATATGATTGTTGAAAACGATTGTTGCATGCCCGATAAGTGATGATAAATAAACATTGTCATATAATGAAGTTATTTAAACAAAAATATAGTGAATAAAAAGATAGAAATATGATTGCGGATAAAAAGTGTAAGTGGATAAGATCAAACATGTAATATATAAAAGATATAATAATGAATTAGTAATATATAAAAGATATAATAATGAAATAAAAATGAACAATTAAATGTTTTGCCATACTAAAATAATAGCATGAAAAATAAAATTGTTAAAATAAAGTTGTTAAAATAATGTTGGAATAAAAATTTGATTATATAATTGAAAAGTAAAATATAAAAATAATTATTCAAGATTTTATACAAAGTTATAATATAATTAAAGGTTATTAATGATTAGATAAATGTTAAGTAGTGAAAAATGGAACAAAAATTGTCTCTTTTGAAGAAAAGTTACAACTGTGGTGTGTAACTAGGTCATTTCCCTTTGGTAAACATCGGTGTTTCTATGTCTCTCTGAAACTGGGAATACGTGATCTGACATGTTCATGGTGATATGTAGAGAATTATTTCTCTTTTGCGTCAAAAAAAATTCCACACTGGGCGTGAAAACAATGTAAAAGTTGTAAAAAACACACAATGATAATTGAAGATTTAAAACATAAAATGTTATGATATTCAAAAATCCAAATTCAAATGAATAAGCAAATTGGCCAATGATTGGTAAGTCAATTAGTTGATAATTGACAGGTTATTTGGTGGACACGAAACTAGTATACCTGTGTGCCAAGGTACAGGCGTACTGAAACTGGAGGTGTCAATGTCAACATGTGTCATGTTGCCGACTGGCACCGCTGGGGTTTGGTTGCTGTCACCTGATCCCATGTCTGGCCTACGTCCCGAGTTGAGTTGTCTTCTCTTGCCTATTTGAAAATATAGTTTTCTTGGTGTTCGTAAGTGTTGTGTTTCGACGATGTTGCGGACTTTAAAAAAATGTTATTCAATGATGTCAGGTTTAGATGTGAGTAAAAGTGCGACTTTCGACGTAGAGACACGCTTTGGGGTGTTAAGTGTCACACTCATGAAGGCGTCTTTGTGGCCTATTAAGTGAGAAAAATTGTTGTGATGCGCTGTGTGACACTAGTGAGTGAATTGAATAGAAAGGCGTCACGTGAAGTCTTTGTTTTTGGCACAGCATCTAACTTGTTTCCGAATAAATAACAAATTTTTTAGTCATGGGTGGTTGTTGTACGAAACACATCGAGAATTTTAAGATTGTTATAGAGGTGGTATGTTTATTGCGAAATCTTTTTGTTTGCGACGATATGGAGTTCGTGTGGCTCGAAATTGGATGTGTTATTAAATCGCGTGTTAATAGATGGTGGCCAATTGGATAAAGTGATGTGGGAGTGTGTTGAAGTTCGTTCCGAGAGATGTGTGAATTATTAATAATTATGCATGTAAAAAGAAAAGGACGAGGGAGTGTAGCTATGTTGGAATTTTTAACTTGTTTTGGGGAAGGACAGTTACATTTCTAGTTGTGCTTTTGAAGATAGTGTATCTTTCGATTTTTGTATTAAAAAAAATGCGTTTCATCTATGTTTATTAAAATTTGAATATATTTTTTTTAATCGTTGCTTATGGTAGTGCAAAAATTATACTTGTAAAAGGGCAATGGCATGATAGTGACTTAATTTGAATGGGGCGTGTACATAAAATAGTGAACATAACAATGATTTTTGCAAAGTTTTGTGTATTTAATTAAGACATTGGTGTTTTTGGTATAAAAATAAGGTATTAAGAGAAACACACAAATAAGTTTAGAAAATAGGATTCGAGTAATTAAAATATAATATGAGTTTTTTCCATGTAAAATTGAAAGTAATGAATTAAAATTTAAAAGTTGCTTAAAATAAAGTAAAAATTGATAAATGAGAGTGTACAAGATTTAAAATTTGAATTGAAATGCTATAAAAATGGTAAAATTTGACTAAAGAATGATTACAGTGAAAATAAACATTAAATTTACAGAGAATCAAGTTGTGAACATGAAGAGAGAGTTAAGTAGTTTTTTAAAAACTCAGAGTTTTTATGATTGTTCAGTCAGGAGACTTGGTCTTTGGTTGTTGTCCTGATGACGTGGAAGGCGTCCCATGTAGAGCTTGTAGAAGCTTGTGGATTCTGTTTGGCGATGGTGGCATGTCGTCTGGATGGTTGCGTTGTAAGGCCGAAGGTGGGTAACTTCTCACCGGCTTATTTTGCGGGAATTTCGGCTGTGTCGTTGAGGGGAGATCGCTTGGTCGTTTCGTTGGAATGGCGTGCTTGTTCCTCCATCTTTGCTCTTGGCTCTTTCCTATCTGGACAGTCTTCTTACCTTCTTCGCTATGGCGTCCTTCGTTTGGGTTATCCTGTCGACTATCTGTAATAATATGTTGAAGTTCTGGTTGACTCTTGAAGTACCTCGTCGACTCTCTGTAATAAGGTGATGCAACCGAGGGTCAAACCTGTAGTAACCGCGAGGGACAGTCAGGGCGTGTAGAGTTTTCCAGTACCTCTCTGCACCTTGTAGGATCTTTAACAGTTCTCACAGGGTACAGGCAGTCGTGGTCGAGGCAGAGTGGAAAACTGGGGGATGTCCACACACAAAAAAAACGAAGCGACACAGTTGTAGAAGGGAAGTTCCATGAACAGATAAAAATTCGAGCCAAGAGCAAGATGGAGATAGTAGATTTCTTACTGTTTTACATGGTCGATGAGTTGGTCCTTGGAGACAACCGACAAGGGGTGACACTGACCGGAAGACTCACTGGAAGACTGACTGTCTGTTGCTAACCGGGCCTTTTTATACTATGCCTCCGACAAAGAGAATTGGGTCATGCACGTGTCGCTGGACACCAGACACTGGCGCCTACATGTCGGCTAACTGTATTTTTAGAAGTTACTTTGTGATTTACTTCTCAAATCTTGCTCTTAACTCAGCTTTTAATCTATTATGTAGTTTTATTTATTCATCTTCAGTACATTACATATGGTGATGCAAGGACACATGTTAATTATGCGTATAATTATTTATAGATTTGTTTCTATGTACAACATAACAATCTTGTTATAAGTATTATATAATATAGGGTTGTTGGTTTAAATTATCATATATATATTTTAAATTGGTAAAAGGTAATAAGACAAAAGAACGCATTTCAAAACAGAGGAATGGATTATGATAAATGCAAAAAATCTACGATTGTAAAATAGATTAAATAAAAAAAAATAACTGTTAACATTAAGAAAATAAAAACAGGCCTATCATACGAAGAAAAAATAACGAAAATTTTGGTATATAGATCGTTATGTGTAGTTCAGAATCTTCGGAGGAGATAGCTCAGGACTTTACAATGGAAAACTCTGTTATGGTATTATCTATATAAGACTATAAAATGCTGTTTCAAAATTTCAAAATGTATTTTAATTGAATTTATAAAAAAAAAAAAAATTGAATTAAGGATAAAAACTGATTAGCCCTATATAATGTTTAAGATAATTATTTAATCTAATCTCCCCATATATGAAGACATATGGTACCCAATACCCTCATTTTGAGGCATATAAAAGCGAATCATATAAATTAAAATATTTCAGTATTATTTTCCAAATTATTAACTTTCCATGTGTGAAAATGCAATTATTTGAATTTTTGTCATATTCCAATATAATATATAACTATTAAACACACATCCATTTTATTAAAATATGTATGAGTATAAAAATAACAGTGAATTATTCTGTCTGTATAGGTATATAATAGAATGGTTTTAAAATATATTAAATTTTCAAGATGTATTTTAATTAAAATTTAATAAAAAAAAAACGCGGCTCTATTGGAATCGATCTAAACACATCCCAGCGCCATAACCACCATAACCACATTCACTCAATGGATATTTTGTGATGTAGTCGTGATCATCCAGGGCTGATAGGCTTGATAGGTTACCAACAGTTTATACAGTCATCATGCCACGTTTCCCACCTAGATGTCCCAGAATGTCATCTCTGGTCAGATGGTGACAGTGAGAAGGCTAGCGCCTTTACCAGCCTTCCATCACTGCACAATTTCTAATGTCATAAATTTTTTCCTATATTTTTTTAATATTCTATAAATACTTCAGAATAATTTTATTCGTCTTTTATAACATGTTACCCATATAAAATTATATTGTAGATAACAAAGTATCAAATGGCCTGGTGTGAAACTAACACCTACCCACATATTCTCATGTCCAGCTATGTCCTCAGTCTTGCGGAAAATTGGTATTAACCCAGAGCAGCAGCTTTACACACCCAAGATAGGGGACATTGCAAATACTGTGATAGAGATACATGAAGACATCTGAGGCTCTTTATTCGACACTACAAAAAGAATATCAATAACAACTGAGTATCAAACATCCTAAGTATAATTGGAAAAAAATATATAAATTTGTGTCCAAAGAATAACTTGAAACAATTAAATTATTGACAGCAAGAGAAGCATTTTTGCATAGGAATACCTTAGAATTAAATATGGAAGGAAGTAATTGTCATAAATTCAACCAAGAAAAATTTAAATCAATCAAATAATGCAGTGTCGGGCAACCGGTGTGCCGTGGCACACTGGTGTGCCGCGAATGAAGCAAATTTCATTTTATATAAAACTTATTTTGGTATTATAATTACAACAGTTTGCATAATTTTATTTTTCATATAACGTATGTACATAATCTTGACGTACATAACTGGCACGTGCCATTATTAAAAAATAAAAATGCAAATAGGTACGTACCTATTTAAAATCATAAGTTAAAAAAAAAAACAATCCGCGAAAACAACTTTATTTAATAAAGTTGAATACATACTGCGGGAAAATACCTAATTTTTAAAATAATATGTCCAAACTTAACCGTCATTTACAATATTTGTCACAGCTGTTTATTAATAGAGACTCAAAGCTACAAAGCTTAAAAAAAAAGAAAACAAAAAAATTTATAAATTTATTTAAAAAATTTATTCGGAGTTTTCGTCAAAGTATTGCTGTAGTAATTCTTCATTTTTTTTGCATGTTGTAAAACACACACATTCACACAATAAGTTTTGTACACCGTAAAATCTGTTGGTTAAAAAAGGAAAAAAATATTTTTGTTACGAAATTCTCACTCACTTTTAACTCAAGGTAACTTTATTTAAACATTTTATTTTTATATTTGTGTTTTTTTTTTTTCTAAAATCTCTCAAAACTAGGTGGAGAGATTTCTAATTAGAGAAGGTGTGCCAGTGTTAAACAAAATCAAAAGGAAAATAAAGAAGATAAGAAAATAGTAAAATCAACTGGAAATAAGAGGAAATACGTTGAAGATTATCTCAAATATGGATTTATACCATCTGTTAATGATCCATCACTGCCGTTTTGCTTAATTTGCCAAAAAACCCTCAGCAACGAAACAATGGTGCCAAGTAAACTACTTCGACATATTGAGACAAATCATCAGGAGCAGATGAACAATCCAATAAGCTACTTTGAAAATATACGATCAAGTTTTCAAAAGCAATCAAAAAAATTCAAGAAATTTATGACCACCTCAGATGAAGCTCAAACAGCTAGTTACATGATAGCTCAACTCATCGCTCGAAAGAAGAAAGCTCACGCGGAAGCAGAGGAAATTATCTTGCCTGCTTTAAAATTTGTGGCTGGATGTATGTTAACGAATGATGCTATGGAGAAGGTTACGAAAATTCCACTATCATCAAAAACTATTGCGAGAAGAATTGAAGATATGTCAGAAGATATTGAGTTGCAAATAAAACAATCTTTTAATGATTCATCAACAAAATGGGCTATACAGCTTGATGAAACCACGGATATTAGTAATAAAGCTCAATTGCTGGCATTTTTGAGGTTCTTCGATACAGGAAAAATTGTGAATAACTACTTTTTTTTTGTAAAGAATTAAAACAAAGAACGACTGGTGCGGACATTTTTGAATTAGTTGATGAAAATGTTATGAAGTATAACTTGAGATGGGAAAATTGTGTTAGCGTCTGTACGGATGGAGCTCCAGCTATGAAAGGTTCAAGAAAGGGATTGATAGCACATGTCATAAAAAAATCCAAATATCAAATTTGTTCACTGTATGATTCATAGAGAAATGTTAGTGTCAAAGTCGGTTCCTCCCATCCTTGTCACAACTCTAGATGAAGTTGTCAAAGTAGTCAATTACATCAAATCAAATGCTCTTCGATCGAGAATTTTTTCAACATTTTGTGAAGCAATGGGTGCCGATTATAAAAATTTATTGTTTCATACTGAAGTCAGATGGTTGTCGAAAGGCAAAGTTTTAAATCGATTTATTTCAATGAAAAATGAAATAATGGCATTCATTGATGTGCAGAGTATTAGGCTCATAGATTGTTGAGCTCTGGAAATCAAAAGGAATAATACTCTGCTAGTGATCTCTTTTGACTTGTATATAAAATATATATTATAATAGGAAATAAACTAATGCTTAGTTAATCTTGCCTCGTCTTGGATAACAACACATGGTGGCAGCGGTAAACTGAATTCATAAAGAAGGTCGTTGTTTGAAGAAAATTTGAAATTCGACATCAAGCAAGCTTAGAAGCGGTAAACTGAATTCATAAAGAAAGTCGTTGTTCGAAGAAAATTTGAAATTCGACATCAAGCAAGCTTAGAAGCAGTAAACTGAATTCACAAAGAAGGTCGTTGTTCGAAGAAAATTTGAAATTCGACATCAAGCAACTTTTTGGTTAAGTTATATTATATTATAAGTAAATCTTTATAATGTCCCAAAATTATAATTGTCTAGCCCCAGAACCTTTTAATTTTTCAAATTCAGGTGATTGGACAAAATGGATTAGGAGATTTGAACGTTTTAGGCAGGCAAGCGGGTTAATCAATAACCCAGAAAATGAGCAAGTTAATATGCTCGTGTACTGCATGGGTGATAATTCAGATGACATTTTGTTGTCATGTAAAATAGCAAGTGACCAACTAGAAAATTATGGTAAAGTTATTGAATGCTTTGAAAGTCACTTTATTCCAAGACGTAATATAATTTATGAAAGGGCAAGATTTAATCAAAGATGTCAGCAGGAAGGGGAAAAGGTGAATGAATTTATCACAGCACTCCATAGCCTAGCTGAGCACTGCAATTTTGGGATGTTACATGATGAGTTGATTAGGGATAGGATAGTTGTCGGAGTAAGGGATAGAGCATTATCTGAAAGAATGCAACTTGATACAGACTTGACCTTAGTAAAAGCCACACTAATGGCAAAGCAATTAGAAAGTGTCAAAGAACAGCAGTCTAGCCTTCACCAAAAATATTCTATAGATCAAATAAAGAAAATGCCTAATCATATAAAACAGCAAAAAGGCACGAACCAAAAATAAGACAATTCAAGTCAAACCAGTTGGGAGGGTCATCACATGGATGCACCAGGTGTGGCAATTCAAATAATCATGATTGGAAAAATTGTCCAGCTATGAACTCGTATTGTAGTAAATGCAAGAAAAAGGGCCATTATGCCAAAGTATGTAGATCAGAAGCCATAAATGAAATAAAATCAAAGAGAGCTTTTTTGGGATCTGTAGAAGATAATTCCAAGAAATGGATAGTACCAATTATGGTAAATAATAGACAAATTAATTTTAAAATTGACACCGGAGCTGATGTCAACGTGCTCCCCCTACAATATTATTATCAAAGTTTCCAAAGAATAAAACTGGAAAAATCTGATAAAATATTACAAGGTCCAAATGGAATACCCTTGGAAACAGTTGGAATGATCAACGTAAAACTTCAAAATAAAGGCCAGCACTTAAACTCGAAAATATACATTGTTATTTATTTTTATTTATTTTTTTATTTATTTATTACAAAACACACGCTATATCCTATGTGGATATTTGCATGTAAATGTTTAAACTATTTTATGTACATAGTTTTTAAATATATATATACAAATTATTTATAGTTTTAGAGAGAGAGAGAGTGAAAGTTATTCAAATTTACATTTTAGAACAATAAATTATACAAGAAACAAAGATTATTTACATACATATCATCAAAAGTCCAATGTATATTTAGATTTACAACCACTAAACCAGTGGCACAAATATACTAATTAAAACTAGAAATTTCAATTCTTAATGTAATTCAAGTCCACGGCATTTGAGATAGAGTCTACAAAACTTGTTAAATTTTCTATATTCTTCTTTACTGGAAACCATTTGGCTTAAACTAGAACTGTTCATTTGACATTGTACTCTCAAATCAGCAACAAGTGGGCACCGGATTAAAATATGCTCAGGGTTGTGATCTTCTTGGTCACATAAGCAGATTGAAAAATCAATCCTGCCAATTCTATATAAATATGTGTTAAAGTCTCCATGCCCCGTAAAGAATTGTATATTATAAAAATTTGGCTGGATAAATTTGGGTAATCTTGAGTTTTCAAAAAAGTCTCTGAAATTATCATTTGAGTCTTCATAGTATTTTTGAATTTTTTCATTTATAAAGTTAGATATTATCATTCTTTTGGCTGGATCATTTCTATTATAATCTATTTCAACTTTAAGTATGTTTGACATAATGAAATCCGTAATTTTAGGTATTCTTGCGAGAACATGTGTACAATTCGAAGATGTTGTATTATAAGCATGTATACAGTGTTTAAGAATTTTATACTGTAGTGAATCTACTTTGTTTTTTGATCTCGTGTTTATGTATGGGTACCAGATTGTTGAACCATAAGTTATTGTGCTTCTAAATAAGGTCGTATATAATGTTAATAATCGCCTACTATCCAATCCCCACGATTTCTTTGTTAAACCAAGAAGATCTCCACTAGCTCTAGTTGTTTTTGCAATAACACTGTCGATGTGAGGCATAAAATCTAATTTGTTCTTGTTTCGGTGATTTTTTAAAGTTAATCCTAGTATTTTTAGGTTTTCAACTGGTTTGACAAGACTATCATGCAGGGTAATTACATACCTTTTGCAGTTGAATAAATATAAAATCTTTGTTTTCTGCCTTGATATTTTAAGTTTGTTGTTTTCACACCACATATTTATTTTCCCTATTGAATTTTCAATTGTAATCTTAAGATTTTTTACATCTGTATTCCAACATATTACCGTTAGATCATCTGCATATCCTATAATTTCGCTATTAGATTCCTGAAAGTTGGTTAATAGATCATTCATTATGATGTTCCAAATTGTCGGAGATAAAGGTCCTCCTTGCGGACATCCTTTACTTAGTTTTTTGGTGAATTCATTCGTAGAGTACTTAAATCTTATCTTCCGGTTAGTGAAGTAGGATTTCATGAGTTTTACTATTGATGCTGGTATATTATCCTCATCGAGTCTTTTTATCACCATTGGCCACCAGGTATTGTCAAAAGCTCCACTAATATCTATTGCAATTATAGCCGTATACTCCTTGGCTTTGTGTTCTAATGCAGTGTGAATTATTTCAGTTAATGCAGTTATGGTAGATCGAGATTTTGTAAAGCCATGTTGACGATTACTGAATAATTTCATTTCCTCGTAGAATTTGATGATTTTGTTGTTTATTATTCTTTCAAATATTTTTGAAAGGTTTGAATTTAGACATAGAGGTCGATAGCTGACACAATCTTTATAATCGGATTTACCCGGCTTTGGGATGATCAACGCCTCTGCTCTTTTCCATTCATCAGGAAAGTAACTCATATCCAGACACATCTGGTAGATTTTAGTTAATAGTGGTACCGCGAATTGTTTTGCGTGTATTATCATATTATTAGAAATGTTATCTATTCCTGGAGATTTTTTCGGATGCAATTTTTCAATAATAGCATTTACTTCATTAATTGTGATTATTGGTTCTGTTGTGTTCGAAAGTCTTAATGCATATTTCCTTATATTGTTGATAAACTAAAGCAGCCACTTCTCTCTGGGGAGACAAGTGAAAAATTAAACATTGTGAGAATGATTCAGCAATTATCATCAAATTTTTTAAATCCAAAAAGAGAGTTTCCAGAAATATTTAATGGTTTAGGACATGCTAAAATAAATTACAAAATATCCCTACAACCAGATGCGAAACCATACGCTTTATGCACCCCTAGGAGAGTTCCAATTCCCTTAATGAAACAGGTAAAGGAACAACTTGAAGAGATGACCAGGCTAGGAGTCATTGAATCAGTAGAAGAGCCGACTGAGTGGTGTGCGGGAATGGTTGCGGTATCGAAACCAGGAGGAAAAATAAGAATTTGTGTTGATTTAACGAAGTTAAATCAGTATATAAGAAGAGAAAATTATCCGCTACCTGCGACAGAGCATATCCTGGGACAGCTGGGAAATGCTTGCTATTTTTCCAACTAGATGCAAATTCTGGATTTTGGCAGTTTGGGTTAGCTAACGAATCCCAAAAACAAATACCTTTATAACGCCATTCGGCAGGTTCTTTTTCAAAAGAATCCCATTTGGAATAACGTCGGCACCAGAAATCTTTCAAAGAAAGATGACTCAGCTTCTGGGCAAAATAAAAGGGGTTGTATGCTTCATGGATGATATTGTAGTATACGGATCTTCCTTAGAAGAACATAACGAAAGGGTACGCCAAGTTTTGAAGAAAATCCAAGAAGAAGGGATGACACTCAACCCAGAAAAGTGTGAATTTGGAGTTAAAACTGTAAAATTCCTGGGACACACATTGAGTTCAGAAGGCTTATTCATTGACGAAGAAAAGCTCGATGCTATTACAAAAATGGAGGCGCCTAGATCAACAAAAGAATTTAAGTCTTTCTTAGGCATGGTGAATTATTTAGGAAAATTCATTCCCAACCTTGCGGATAAATTACAACCCTTGAATTCGTGACTAAGTACAAAAAACGAGTGGGTTTGGGATGAACCTCAGAAAAAGAGCTTTAACCTGCTGAAACAAGAGTTAGTATCTAGACCTAACCTCGCTTTATTTGATCCCTCAAGAACGACCATAGTATTGGCTGATGCTTCTTCATTTGGATTAGGTGGGGTTCTAAGACAAGAACAACCTGATGGATCTTTAAAACCTATAGCTTATGTATCTAGAACACTTTCTGAAACGGAGAAAAGATACAGCCAAATTGAAAAAGAAGGACTGGCTATAGTATGGACTTGTGATCAACTAAAGGATTATGTTACAGGTATTAAAATCCATATTGAAACAGATCACAAACCACTGATTGCCATTTTTACGTCCAAATCCTTGGAAGACATGACTCCCAGACTTCAGCGATTAAAAATGAGGATGATGAGATATTCTTATCAAATAAGTCACATTGCTGGCAAAAAAAGCAAATAGTGGATGATATGTTATCAAGGAAGCCTATGTCTAAACCACATAAAGATGAATTGGAAGAAGAACTTTCTGCGTACATCCAATCCATTGAATTTCCAGCAACAGAAGAAAGACTTTTGGAGATTTCTAGAAAGCAAAAGGAAGATTCACTTTGCTCTCAATTGGCTAAATACTGTATGAGTGGATGGCCTAAGAATAAAAGAGAAGTAGATCCAGCACTAAGAGGATACTGGCAATTTCAGGAGGACCTGACCTATCAGAATGGTCTTCTTCTTAGAGGACAAAGAATTCTAATCCCTAAGTCATTGAGGAAAGATATCCTTGAGAAATTGCACCAAGGCCATTTTGGGATCAATAAATGCAGATCTAGAGCAAAATAATCGGTTTGGTGGTTAGGAATTTCCCAAGAGATTGAAAGGATGGTTTCGTCGTGTACAAAATGCTTGATGGAGAGAAAACCCAAGCATGAACCTTTGATGCCCTCAGAATTTCCGATCCGGCCTTGGCAAAAAGTCGGAATGGATCTCTTTTATCTAAATGGGAGATGGTATCTAATTGTATGTGATTACTACTCCAGGTACCCAGAAATATCACTTTTACAAAATCTAACTGCTCAAGAAGTAATAAGCCGTCTTAAATCTATATTTGCTAGGCATGGAACACCTGAGACTGTGAGAAGCGATAATGGACCACAATTCCAAAAAGTTCTGGGTTCCGAATTTTCAAAATTTTCTAAGGAATGGTCTTTCAAACATATCACATCCAGCCCGAAATTCCCTCAAAGCAATGGATTTATTGAAGCAATTATCAAGAATATAAAGCAAAGTTTTAAGAAATAAGCAGATTGCTATCTGACTCTTCAAGCATATAGAACGATGCCCCTGGAAAGTGGTTATAGTCAAGCTGAACTATTAATGGGACGACGCCTTAGGACCTCTGTTCCAGCAATAGAATCATCACTGATGCCAAGGTACTTGGACTCCGAAGCTTTGCAAGAAAGAGAGAAAAGGAGGGTGATCAACCAGAAGCGCCTATATGATAAACGACATGATGTACATAGCTTGCCTCCGCTTCAACAAGGGGACAGCGTTTGGATTAGAGATCAAAGGGTAGAAGGAACAGTTCTTCACAAATCCGAAGAACCGCGTTCCTATTGGGTACAAACTCCCCAAGGAAAAGTTAGGCGAAACAGACTCCACCTCACACCTCTACCAAAAATGGGAAGTACCATGGATGCTTCTGAGGATGACCAGCGCCAGGAGCAGAGAAATGAAGAGACCCCACTTCGACATCAACCTGGCTCTCAAGGAGATGCAAGGATGACCAGGAGCAAGAGACCGAGGAGGATTGTCCTACACCAACGGCCTCATCTACAAGAGATGGAAGGATGCAGAGGGACAACCAAGACCAGGATCCAGAGAAGAGCCTCCCTTCAATGCCAGCCGTGCATACAAGATATGGAAGGGCAGTCAAGATACTTCGAAGGTTCCTGTAAAGGTAAGGGAGGAGATGTGCAGAGTATTAGGCTCATAGATTGTTGAGCTCTGGAAACCAAAAGGAATAATACTCTGCTAGTGATCTCTTTTGACTTGTATATAAAATATATATTATAATTGGATATAAACTAATGCTTAGTTAATCTAGCCTCGTCTTGGATAACAACACAATTGATAACGAAGAGATTAATTTTCCATTCATGATGAGTGATGTTTGGTGGTTACGAGTTTCATTTTTGGGTGATATTTTCGACAAATTAAACAGCCTTAATTTAAATTTGCAAGGTGCTCAGGAGAACATTATCACTATCTCCACCAAGTTGAAAGCGTTTAAGGAAAAACTCAGTTTATGGAATTTAAACATTGCTAATGAAAACTTTGCATCTTTTCCGATGGTTCAAGAGAATCCATCAAAATCTTTTATCAAAAAAGAAGTCGAAGAAACTTTGACATTACTATCCGCTTCTTTTGATAAATATTTTCCTAACTTGGACTTTGAAAAGATGGAATGGGTAGTTAACCCATTTATGCACTGTGAAATTCAACATTTGGAAGAAGAAATGCAAGAAAACTTAATTGATTTAAAAAACGATTTAGTTTTCAAAAGACTATTCACTGAAAAGGAGCTATCTGAGTTTTGGTTGTGCTTAAACTCCAAATTTCCTAAACTTAGTAATGCGGCCATCGAATCATTGTTGCCATTTGGAAGTTCCTACCTGTGTGAACAAGGTTTTTCAACACTCACAGAAATGAAGTCTAAGAAGCGCGAAAGACTTCGAATGATAGATGAGGAGATGCGCGTTTGTCTTTCACAAGTAGATCCCCGTATTGATTTGATATGCTCTCAAAAACAAACGCAATGCTCGCATTGATTATGTTAATTTAATATTGAAAATTAATAAAATGTGATATATATGTTTAAATTTTTACTCTAGTATTTATTGTTGTATTTTAATTACCTACGAGGAAATTTATATTGAGAACCACAGGTGCGCCGCGAAAAAAAGAAATTATGCTTAGTGCGCCGCAACTCGAAAAAGGTTGCCCGACACTGAAATAATGAATCAATTCAATTATTTTCAGTCGTAAAATGATTATAATAATACTAGCCGAGTGACTCGAGTAACCTACGATTGGAAAATTGAGTGAATTGAAAAAATAAATAGAACCACTAACATTTGATTAATAGAAACAAGTGTGTTACAAGAAGTGAAAAATAAAGAAGAAAAATTGTGTATAGATTGTTATATATATATACAGTTAAACCTCTCTATAGCGCTTCCTCTAAATAGCGCCTTCCTTTCTATAGAGCCCAATTTTAAATACGTAGTATGATGCGATTTACATTAGAAGTGACCTGTCTATAGCACCCCCACTCTATAACACCCTATTTTGGTGAGTTCAAAGAGGGAGCGCTATAGACAGTTTTAACTATATATTTAGCGTCAGACTACATATCTCACTAATGTAAATCCATTTTTCCGAATTAATGAGAGAAACTGATTATCCCTATATAATGTTCAATATAATTATTTTATCTAATCTCCCCATATATGATGACATATGCTACCCAATACCCTCATTACAAGGCATATGAAGCGAATCTTATAAATTTAAATATATTTCAATATGTTTATCAAATTATTCCATTTCTATGTGTAAAAATGTAGTTTTTTTGAAATTTTTGTCATATTTTGAAATAAAAGAACTATTGAACACATATCCATTCTATTAAAATATGTACAAGTAGAAAATAAACAGGGCAAATACCAGATTTTCCCTAAATGAATTTTTATGGTTGTATAGGTATACTATAAAATGTCTTTTCAAAATTTCAAGATGTATTTTAATTGAAATTATAAAAAAAAAAAAAATTGAATTATTGATAAAAACTGATTAGCCCTATATAATTTTTAAGATGATTATTTAATCTAATCTCCCCATATATGAAGACATATGGTACCCAATACCCTCATTTTGAGGCATATAAAAGCGAATCATAAAAATTTAAATATTTCAGTATTATATATTTTCCAAATTATTAACTTTCCATGTGTGAAAATGCAATTATTTGAATTTTTTGTCATATTCCAATATAATATATAACTATTAAACACACACATCCATTTTATTAAAATATGTATGAGTATAAAAATAACAGTGAATTATTCTGTCTGTATAGGTATATAATAGAATGGTTTTAAAATATTTTAAATTTTCAAGATGTATTTTAATTAAAATTTTAATAATAAAAAAAAAAAAAAAACGCGGCTCTATTGGAATCGATCTAAACACATCCCAGCGCCATTACAACCATAACCACATTCACTCAATGGATATTTTGTGATGAAGTCGTGATCATCCAGGGCTGATTGCTTGATAGGTTACCAACAGTTTATACATTCATCATGATGTATGTATCATGCCACGTTTCCCTCCTAGATGTCCCAGAATGTCATCTCTGGTCAGATAGTGACAGTGAGAAGGCTAGCGCCTTTACCAGCCTTCCATCACTGCACAATTTCTATAATGTCATAAATTGTTTCCTATATTTATTTAATATTCTATAAATACTTCAGAATAATTTTATTCGTCTTTTATAACATGTTACCCATATAAAATTATATTGTAGATAACAAAGTATCAAATGGCCTGGTGTGAAACTAACACCTACCCACATATTCTCATGTCCAGCTATGTCCTCAGTCTTGCGGAAAATTGGTATTAACCCAGAGCAGCAGCTTTACACACCCAAGAGAGGGAACATTGCAAATACTGTGATAGAGATACATGAAGACATCTGAGGCTCTTTTTTCGACACTACAAAAACAATATCAATAACAACTGACTATAAAACATCCTAAGTAAAATTGGAAAAAATATATATATTTGTGTCCAGTGAATAACTTGATACAATTAAATTATTGACAGCAAGAGAAGCATTTTTGCATAGGAATACCATAGAATTAAATATGGAAGGAAGTAATTGTCATAAATTCAACCAAGAAAAATTTAAATCAATCAAATAATGAATCAATTCAATTATTTTCAGTCGTAAAATGATTATATAATAATATTAGCCGAGTGACTCGAGTAACCTACGATTAGAAAATTGAGTGAATTGAAAAATAAATAGAACCACTAACATTTGATGAATGGAAAAAAGTGTGTTACAAGAAGTGAAAAATAATGAAAAAAAATTGTGTATAGATTGTTATATATATATACAGTTAAACCTCTCTATAGCGCTTCCTCTAAACAGCGCCTTCCTTTCTATAGAGCCCAATTTTAAATACGTAGTATGATGCGATTTACATTAGAAGTGACCTGTCTATAGCACCCCCACTCTATAACACTCTATTTTGGTGAGTTCAAAGAGGGAGCGCTATAGACAGTTTTAACTATATATTTAGCGTCAGACTACATATTTCACTAATGTAAATCCATAATTCCGAATTAATGAGAGAAACTGATTATCCCTATATAATGTTCAATATAATTATTTTATCTAATCTCCCCATATATGATGACATATGCTACCCAATACCCTAATTACAAGGCATATGAAGCGAATCTTATAAATTTAAATATATTTCAATATGTTTATCAAATTATTCCATTTCTATGTGTGAAAATGTAGTTTTTTGAAAATTATGTCATATTTTGAAATGAAAGAACTATTGAACACACATCCATTCTATTAAAATATGTATAAGTAGAAAATAAACAGGGCAAATACCAGATTTTCCCTAAATGAATTTTTATGGCTGTATATGTATAATATAAAATGCTGTTCCAAAATTTCAAGATGTATTTTAATTGATATTATAAAAAAAAATAATATTTTTGAATTAATGATAAAAATTGATTAGCCCTATATAATGTTTAAGATAATTATTTAATCTAATATCCCCATATATGAAGACATATGGTACCCAATACCCTCATTTTGAGGCATATAAAAGCGAATCATATAAATTAAAATATTTCAGTATTATTTTCCAAATTATTAACTTTTCATGTGTGAAAATGCAATTATTTGAAATTTTTGTCATATTCCAATATAATATATAACTACTAGACGAATGGCCCGGGCAACGCCCGGGGTTTACCCGAGTGCGAATATATTTTAAAAACGTTGACTTGGGTGGTCATAGCGCCCGATTTTAAATACGTATTACGATGCTATTTACATTAAAAGTAACCTGTCTATAGTAGCCCCTCTCTATAACACCCTATTTTGGTGAGTCCCAAGAGGGAGCGCTATAGACAGGTTTAACTGTATTTGATACACAGTGTCAAAGTTTTCTCACCCCTCTCAACAAATAGGGATAATAGTGTTATAAATAGAGAGCGTGTGATCTATTAATTTACATATTATACTAAAATTTCCAATTATATTTGACCATATTTAAACCTGTTATAAAACTTGTATCATTTATGCAACTATACCATCCCTGTTGGTGTTTTTGGGGATAAAAAAGAGAAAAATGTTATATAATATATTTTTTAATATTATTATTATTTAATATTAATTTTTATTATAATAATTATTATTATATATATTTATATATATCATATAATAAATATTTTAATAATAATTATTTTAATATTATTTAATATATAAACAGTTTAAAAAATCAAACATAGATGGCGTTACCTCCCCATTGCTTTCATCCCCGTCTAGCGGCGCTGCATGCGAGTTAAGTCTATATATCTGCAAATAACTCTAAGGAAATTCAAGATATTCAAGAAATTATTTTTCGGACACCTTTCCGGGGATATACCTAATAATATCCCAGAAATTCATGGCGATTGGATGTATGGTTTTTGAATAACAGGGTTGTCTAGAGGGGGGCAGGGAGGCCACGTGTTCGCTGGCGGCCAATGGGAGCGCATTCTATCCGTGAGCTTCAGACAAAGCTTCAGACAGAATAAGGCAAATATATAAGTAGATTAAACACACATCCGTTTTATTAAAATAGGTATGAGTATAAAAATAACAGTGAATTATTCTGTCTGTATAGGTATATAATAGAATGGTTTTGAAATATTTTAAATTTTCAAGATGTATTTTAATTAAAATTTAATTAAAAAAAAAAAAAACGCGGCTCTATTGGAATCGATCTAAACACATCCCAGCGCCATAGCAACCATAACCACATTCACTCAATGGATATTTTGTGATGTAGTCGTGATCATCCAGGGCTGATAGGCTTGATAGGTTACCAACAGTTTATACAGGTCAGATGGTCAGATGGTGACAGTGAGATGGCTAGCGCCTTTACCAGCCTTCCATCACTGCACAATTTCTAATGTCATAAATTGTTTCCTATATTTATTTAAGATTCTATAAATACTTCAGAATAATTTTATTCGTCTTTTATAACATGTTACCCATATAAAATTATATTGTAGATAACAAAGTATCAAATGGCCTGGTGTGAAACTAACACCTACCTACATATTCTCATGTCCAGCTATGTCCTCAGTCTTGCTGAAAATTGGTATTAACCCAGAGCAGCAGCTTTACACACCCAAGATAGGGGACATTGCAAATACTGTGATAGAGACACATGAAGACATCTGAGGCTCTTTTTTCGACACTACAAAAACAATATCAATAACAACTGAGTATCAAACATCCTAAGTAAAATTGGAAAAAATATTGTAGCGTAGAAATCAAGCCTTGAAGGATCCTAAGATGTAAAATTATTTATTGATGACGTCACAGCGACGAGTCGACAATTATTAACAAGTCAGCAAAAACTATTTACAGATAGAGAATCTTGAGCAAGCAAGCAAAGAGATATTTTGATAATTATTTTACATAAAATATTAATATATATTTATATAATCTGTTGAATAGTTTCATTAAATAATTTAATTAATAAATTATTTCTTCGTCACATAGCCTCCTCCTATAAAGAGCATCGACCCGATTCTCAGAAGGAGACTTACATCCTCAGTCTCAAGGCTCGAGAACGGGTGATAGGGCCTGAGATCTCTACGTGGGTCTGTGGTTGTTGTGTTCGTTCAGTGGGGATGTCTTCTTCCTGGAAGTTTGTCGAGTCATCTTCTGGGTCCTCTTCTAGGTGGTCCTACTGGTCCTCTGGGTTTAAATATGGTTTCATCCTACAAATGTGAACTAAATCTTTTGTTTTACGACGACCTTGCTGGTTTCCGAATGTTTCAACTTCATAGGTCACATCAGATATTTTTCGGGTTACTTTGTATGGGCCGAAGTAACGTCTCATTAGTTTCTCCGAATATCCCACTTTACGCACAGGGATAAAAATCCATACAAGATCTCCAGGCTGATAAATTATATTTCTGTGATGGGCGTCATAGCGTTGTTTATTGCTATCTTGATATCTCATGGAGTGGATACGTGCCAGTTTTCGTGCTTCTTCGGCTCTTGCCCCTAGAGTTTGGATGAAATCGTCGTCTTCTGGCAATAACTTGGGGAATAACACGTCCAGTGGAGTCTCGGCTTCAAGCCCGTGTACAAGGAAATATGGGGTGAATCCAGTTGACTCTTGTTTTGCTGTGTTGTATGCAAATGTAGTATGCAAATTCAGACTCAAACTAAGAAAAATAATGTTTGCCGAAACTGACGTCACATTACGAGTAGCCAACGGTAAAATTGTAAGACCAAAAGGACGCTGCACACTGAAACTGGACTTGAATGGACTACAGGAAAGCTTTGAATTTGTCGTTATGGAAGACTGTAGTCACGAAGTTATTCTTGGTTGGGACTTTTTGAAGTTATCTAGGGCGATAATTGATTCAGCTGACGACACACTCTTCTTAGAAAAATGTCTTTTTGAGGATACCCCTAAGAACAGCTCACCTCTCTACTCGGAATTTGAATATAGAATCGAACCCGCCTCTATTCAGTTAATAGAAGTAGCAAGTCGTGACATTCCTAATGACGCAATTGTGGTGGCAGAATGTCGAAAAGAGATATTGCTGGAAAGAGAACTAACGGCTCCCTCCTCTGTCATTTCACTTACCAATAACCGAGGTAAACTTTGGGTGGTGAATTGGAGTCCATATCCGAAACTAATCCCACAGGGGATGCATGTAGCCGATAGTGCTGTCATCGAAGATAGTCAATTATGTACTCTAGCTGATTGTAACCAAGTTGAAACAGAGGTGGAACATTCTGAAGACCCAAAAATCTCGGAATTTTTTATAGATGATTCACTTGATGAATCTCAAAAAGAAAAATTAAGAAATTTGTTTAAAAAAACTATGCAGATATTTTCGAATTTAATAAAAGAAAACAATTCAAGGACGTCAATGTTAAACACTGAATTAACACTGGAGACCACCTACCGACCAAACAAAGACCTTACCGAGTTGCACCAAGAGAACGCCAAATTATTCAGGATGAGAGGTAAACAAGATGGAAAAACTTGACATCATTCAGCCCTCTGAAAGTCCGTGGGCCTCACCTGTAGTATTGATAAGAAAAAAGGATGAAAGCTGGAGATTCTGCGTCGATTACCGCCGCCTTAACAAAATAACAAAAAAGGATGTCTACCCTCTCCCAAGGATCGACGACACTTTAGACTGCTTACGGGGAGCTAGATTTTATTCTTCCATGGACCTCCAATCAGGGTACTGGCAAATCGACGTAGAAGAATCGGACCGTGAGAAGACAGCATTTATAACTCCAGATGGACTGTACGAGTTCAAAGTAATGCCATTTGGGTTATGTAATGCTCCAGCTACCTTCGAACGAATGATCGATAATCTTCTGAAGGGTCTTAAGTGGACTATTTGCTTGTGTTATCTCGATGACATCATCGTTTTTTCAGATGGCTTTGAAGAACATCTAAGAAGCCTTCAACTTGTATTAAATTGCCTTAAGAAAGCCGGATTATGTCTCAATTCCAAGAAATGCAAGTTTGGTGCAAAAACTATCACGGTTCTTGGACATGAGGTGAGTGAAAATGGAATTCGTCCCGACCAAGAAAAGATTCGAGCAGTCCGCGACTTCGCTACGCCAAGGTCATTGAAGGAAGTTAGAAGTTTTCTTGGCCTTTCATCCTACTACCGCCGCTTCATACCCAATTATGTCCACGTAGCCCAACCCTTGAATGACCTTTTGAAGAAAGACTCAGCATTTTATTGGAACCAGGAAGAGCAAAATGCATTTGAAGCTCTCAAGTCAGCGTTAATTTCCGAACCCGCTCTTGGACATTTTGATTACTCATCCCCAACCGAAATACACACTGACGCAAGCAACTACGGAATAGGAGCAGTATTAGTGCAGATACAAAAGGGAAAGGAAAGAGCCATTGCTTATGCATCCAGAACCTTAAATAAGGCATAAAAAAATTATTCAACCACAGAAAGGGAATGCCTTGACATCATTTGGGCTATCAATAAATTCCGACCATATGTCTTTGGACAGTCGTTCACTATTGTTACAGACCACCACTCTTTGTGCTGGCTGACCAACCTCAAAGACCCATTTGGGAGGTTAGCAAGATGGGCACTTCGGCTGCAAGAGTTTGACGTCACTGTCGTGTATAAGAGCGGAAGGAAACATCAGGACGCAGACTGCTTATCAAGAAGTCCATTAGAATACAGTGAAGATATGGAGAAAGATATTCCAAGCATAGTGACTTTGCAGAACTTTAGCGAAGAGCAGATGAATGATCAAGCTCTTATAAAAATTGCTGACCAATTACTAAGTACTCCTAATAACCTTTGTACCTAAATACCTTTGTAAAAATCGATAACACGCTCTACAGAAAAAATTATGATCCAATGGGGAAACCATGGCTTTAGGTGGTTCCACGCCATTTAAGACAGGAATTACTGAAAAATTTCCATGATTCACCCACTGCTGGTCACCTCGGATTTACTAAAACCTATGACCGAATAAGAAAAAAGTATTACTAGCTCGGAATGTATAGAACGGTTAGAAAGTATGTGGCACACTGTTCAGATTGTCAGAGGCGTAAACATCAGCCCCAACTCCCCTCAGGGCACTTACAGCCAATACCTGTTCCTGAAGTTGCTTTTGAAAAGGTAGGAATGGATCTCCTGGGGAGATTTCCAACTTCAGAAGGTGGCAACCGTTGGAATATTGTATGTACGGACTACCTAACGAAATATGCGATAACTAAAGCCCTACCCACAAGTGAATCCATGGAAGTTGCCAAATTCTTCATTGTAGATGTCATCTTAAAGCACGGCGCGCCGAGGGAATTAATGACGGATAGAGGAAGGAACTTCACATCTTCAATGATAAGTGATCTGAACAACCAGTGCAGAATAACCCATCGGAAGACGACCGCCTATCACCTTCAGAAAAACGGCCTCACGGAGAGGTTGAATAAGACCATAGAAGACATGCTGTGCATGTATGTAGATGTCAACCAGAAAGATGATAAACATATTGAAATATATTTAAATTTATAAGATTCGCTTCATATGCCTTGTAATGAGGGTATTGGGTAGCATATGTCATCATATATGGGGAGATTAGATAAAATAATTATATTGAACATTATATAGGGATAATCAGTTTCTCTCATTAATTCGGAAAAATGGATTTACATTAGTGAAATATGTAGTCTGACGCTAAATATATAGTTAAAACTGTCTATAGCGCTCCCTCTTTGAACTCACCAAAATAGGGTGTTATAGAGTGGGGGTGCTATAGACAGGTCACTTCTAATGTAAATCGCATCATACTACGTATTTAAAATTGGGCTCTATAGAAAGGAAGGCGCTGTTTAGAGGAAGCGCTATAGAGAGGTTTAACTGTATATATATATAACAATCTATACACAATTTTTTTTCTTTATTTTTCACTTCTTGTAACACACTTGTTTCCATTCATCAAATGTTAGTGGTTCTATTTATTTTTCAATTCACTCAATTTTCCAATCGTAGTTTACTCGAGTCACTCGGCTAATATTATTATAATCATTTTACGACTGAAAATAATTGAATTGATTCATTATCTGATTGATTTAAATTTTTATTGGTTGAATTTATGACAATTACTTCCTTCCATATTTAATTCTAAGGTATTCCTATGCAAAAATGCTTCTCTTGCTGTCAATAATTTAATTGTTTCAAGTTATTCGCTGGACACAAATATATATATATATTTCCAATTTTACTTAGGATGTTTGATACTCAGTTGTTATTGATATTGTTTTTGTAGTGTCGAAAAAAGAGCCTCAGATGTCTTCATGTATCTCTATCACAGTATTTGCAATGTCCCCTCTCTTGGGTGTGTAAAGCTTCTGCTCTGGGTTAATAACAATTTTCCGCAAGACTGAGGACATAGCTGGACATGAGAATATGTGGGTAGGTGTTAGTTTCACACCAGGCCATTTGATACTTTGTTATCTACAATATAATTTTATATGGGTAACATGTCATAAAAGACGAATAAAATTATTCTGAAGTATTTATAGAATATTAAATAAATATAGGAAACAATTTATGACATTAGAAATTGTGCAGTGATGGAAGGCTGGTAAAGGCGCTAGCCTTCTCACTGTCACCATCTGACCAGAGATGACATTCTGGGACATCTAGGTGGGAAACGTGGCATGATACATACATCATGATGACTGTATAAACTGTTGGTAACCTATCAAGCCTATCAGCCCTGGATGATCACGACTACATCACAAAATATCCATTGAGTGAATGTGGTTATGGTTGTTATGGCTCTGGGATGTGTTTAGATCGATTCCAATAGAGCCGCGTTTTTTTTTTTTTTATTAAAATTTTAATCAAAATTTCCATTGAAAATTTGATATATTTTAAAACCATTCTATTATATACCTATACAGACAGAATAATTCACTGTTATTTTTATACTCATACATATTTTAATAAAATGGATGTGTGTGTTTAATAGTTATATATTATATTGGAATATGACAAAAAATTCAAATAATTGCATTTTCACACATGGAAAGTTAATAATTTGGAAAATATAATACTGAAATATTTTAATTTATATGATTCGCTTTTATATGCCTCAAAATGAGGGTATTGGGTACCATATGTCTTCATATATGGGGAGATTAGATTAAATAATTATCTTAAACATCATATAGGGCTAATCAGTTTTTATCATTAATTCAAAATTAATATTTTTTTTTATAATTTCAATTAAAATACATCATGAAATTTTGAAACAGCATTTTATAGTATATATATACATCCATAAAAATTCATTTAGGGAAAATCTGGTATTTGCCCTGTTTATTTTCTACTTATACATATTTTAAAAGAATGGATGTGTGTTCAATAGTTCTTTTATTTCAAAATATGACAAAAATTTAAAAAAAAAACTACATTTTCACACATAGAAATGGAATAATTTGATAAACATATTGAAATATATTTAAATTTATAAGATTCGCTTCATATGCCTTGTAATGAGGGTATTGGGTAGCATATGTCATCATATATGGGGAGATTAGATAAAATAATTATATTGAACATTATATAGGGATAATCAGTTTCTCTCATTAATTCGGAAAAATGGATTTACATTAGTGAAATATGTAGTCTGACGCTAAATATATAGTTAAAACTGTCTATAGCGCTCCCTCTTTGAACTCACCAAAATAGGGTGTTATAGAGTGGGGGTGCTATAGACAGGTCACTTCTAATGTAAATCGCATCATACTACGTATTTAAAATTGGGCTCTATAGAAAGGAAGGCGCTGTTTAGAGGAAGCGCTATAGAGAGGTTTAACTGTATATATATATAACAATCTATACACAATTTTTTTCTTTATTTTTCACTTCTTGTAACACACTTGTTTCCATTCATCAAATGTTAGTGGTTCTATTTATTTTTCAATTCACTCAATTTTCCAATCGTAGTTTACTCGAGTCACTCGGCTAATATTATTATAATCATTTTACGACTGAAAATAATTGAATTGATTCATTATCTGATTGATTTAAATTTTTATTGGTTGAATTTATGACAATTACTTCCTTCCATATTTAATTCTAAGGTATTCCTATGCAAAAATGCTTCTCTTGCTGTCAATAATTTAATTGTTTCAAGTTATTCGCTGGACACAAATATATATATATTTTTCCAATTTTACTTAGGATGTTTGATACTCAGTTGTTATTGATATTGTTTTTGTAGTGTCGAAAAAAGAGCCTCAGATGTCTTCATGTATCTCTATCACAGTATTTGCAATGTCCCCTCTCTTGGGTGTGTAAAGCTTCTGCTCTGGGTTAATAACAATTTTCCGCAAGACTGAGGACATAGCTGGACATGAGAATATGTGGGTAGGTGTTAGTTTCACACCAGGCCATTTGATACTTTGTTATCTACAATATAATTTTATATGGTTAACATGTCATAAAAGAAGAATAAAATTATTCTGAAGTATTTATAGAATATTAAATAAATATAGGAAACAATTTATGACATTAGAAATTGTGCAGTGATGGAAGGCTGGTAAAGGCGCTAGCCTTCTCACTGTCACCATCTGACCAGAGATGACATTCTGGGACATCTAGGTGGGAAACGTGGCATGATACATACATCATGATGACTGTATAAACTGTTGGTAACCTATCAAGCCTATCAGCCCTGGATGATCACGACTACATCACAAAATATCCATTGAGTGAATGTGGTTATGGTTGTTATGGCGCTGGGATGTGTTTAGATCGATTATATACCTATACAGACAGAATAATTCACTGTTATTTTTATACTCATACATATTTTAATAAAATGGATGTGTGTGTTTAATAGTTATATATTATATTGGAATATGACAAATATTTCAAATAATTGCATTTTCACACATGGAAAGTTAATAATTTGGAAAATATAATACTGAAATATTTTAATTTATATGATTCGCTTTTATATGCCTCAAAATGAGGGTATTGGGTACTGTTATGATTGATCTGGCAACACTGCCGACTCGACTTGAAAACACTCTTAGATATATAGCCATGTGATAATAAACAGATGTAAATAAATAAATACTTAGTTCAGTTGCATTCTGCGTGATCAAATAGGCACAAAGAACAACATAAACAACATGGTGGCAGCGGAAAAGTGAGTACTTTTTCAAATAAAAATATTATTGACAAATATTAGCGAAAAAAAAGAAAACATGGACTTTGTTAGGCCTAGCGAACTCGCCCTGCACGGAAATTTAGCGGAAAATTGGCGAAGGTTCAAACAGCGATTAATGCTTTATCTTGAAGCAACAGAAAAAGCCACAAAGCCTGATAAACTGAAAGTTGCCATTTTATTAAATTTTATTGGCGAAGAAGCCTTGGAAGTTTTCAACACATTTCATTTAAAAGAAGATGAAGCAGAAAATTTCGATCTTGTAATAAACAAATTTGATGATTTTTGCGAGCCTAAAAAGAACGTCATTTTTGAAAGATTCAAATTTTTTTCAGCGACCCAGAAGGATGATGAATCCATCGATAGTTTTATAACAGAACTAAAAGGATTATCCACATCATGTGAATTTGAATCACAAAAGGATAGTTTAATTAGGGATCGCATTGTGTATGGAATACAAGACAAGGCTTTGCAGGAACGCCTCTTAAGAGAGCCCAATTTAACTCTTCTAAAAGCCATTGAAATGTGCAAAACAGATGAAATAAGCAAGCAACAGATCAAGATCATGCAGAACAACCAGAACATTTGTCAAATAAGAAAATATGAAAAGAAACACAGTCCAAAACAAAATCAAGAATCTGAAAAAGAATTCAAATGCCAAAGGTGTGGAAAGTCCCACAGAGCAAAAAATTGTCCTGCATGGGGTAAAAGATGCTCCAAATGCAAAAAGATGAATCAGTTTGCAGCTTTCTGTAAAAGTTCAGCTATCAGAAGTCTGAATGATGAAACAGAAGAAACTGTATGGTCAATACATGAAGCAAAAGTAGTCCATACTTTGGAATGGAAAAAATCCATCATAGTGAATGGAAAGGAAATATGTTTCAAGTTGGACTCTGGAGCAGAAGTAAATGTTTTGCCATACACATTCACCAGACAAATGAAAGGTTTGGAAATATTTCAGACTAACCGAAAGCTAACATCATATACAGGACATGAAATCAAGATAAAAGGAATTGCCACACTAAATTGCAAAACTAAAAATAAGACGGAAAGTCTAGAATTTTTCATTGCTGATGGATACTATCAACCAATTTTAGGAATAGAAGCTATTGAAAAGCTTTCACTAATTAAGAAATGTGATGCTGTCCAAACAGAGCAAAACAATTCAGCAAAAGAAATTTTGAACAGGCACAAAAATATATTTGAAGGCATAGGAAGACTGCCAATTGAACACAAGATTAGACTAAACGAAAATGCAACTCCAGTTATTGCTCCAAGCAGAAAAATTCCTTTTTCCATTAGAGAAAAAGTTAAAGCAGAATTGGAACGGATGGAAAAACTTGACATTATTGAAAAAGTTGAAGAACCAAGCGAATGGACACACCCTATTGTAGTGGTACAAAAACCTTCTGGAGATGTCAGAATTTGCATGGACCCCAGGGAACTGAACAAATATGTTCAGAGAGAGCGCTATATTCTGCCAACAGCTGAAACAATATTTTCTGAATTGAAAGGTGCTACAGTTTTCTCTGTATTTGATGCATCATCAGCTTTCTGGCAAGTCCCATTAGACAAAGAAAGCACCAACCTGTGCACCATTGCGACTCCCTTTGGAAGATTCCGGTTCAAGCGACTTCCCTATGGATTGAACAGTGCATCGGAGGTATTCCAGCGATGCATAAACAATATTCTTTCAGGTCTCCAGGGAACTGCTTGCTATATGGATGACATCTTGATCTATGGAAGCACAATGGAAGAGCACAACCGAAACCTTGAAACAGTTCTTCAAAGGTTGGAAGAAAATAATGTCAAGCTCAATGCTAAGAAGCAGCAGATAGCTGTCGACAAAGTAAATTTCTTAGGCCACATAATCAGTCGAGATGGAATAGCCATTCAAGCTTCAAGAGCAGAGGCAATACAAAAGTTGAAAAGACCTGAGAACAAGACTGAAGTCCAAAGATTCTTAGGTATGGTAACGTACCTTGGCAAATTCATTCCTAATCTTTCTGACAAGACTGCACCTCTAAGGAAATTGATAAGCAACAAGAGTGAATGGAAATTTGGAGGCGAAGAAAATGATTGTTTTGAAAAACTCAAGGATATGGTTTCGAATGCTCCAATATTGACATTTTTTGACCCAACCAAGCCAATCACCATTTCATCTGATGCAAGCCAATATGGTATTGGTACAGCGCTCATGCAAGGGGGACATGCAATTGAGTATGCGTCCTTCAGCCTGAATGCAACTCAAAGAAAATACGCACAGATAGAGAAAGAACTTTTGGCTATAGTCTTTGGATGTGAACGCTTCCAGTACTATATTTGGGGAAATGATGTTATTGTGGAAACTGACCACAAACCTCTCCTGAGTATTGTTAAGAAACCTTTAGAAAAGCTTTCCCCAAGACTGCAAAGAATGGTCTTACGTCTCATGAGATTTCAAATATCTTTGAAGTTTACACCAGGGAAAAACATGTTTGTAGCTGACCATCTGTCTAGAGATCCATTAAAAGATGAGGTGAACACAAGCTATTTAGAAGGTCAAACAGAATCAGTGCACATGTTGCTGGTTACCACAGATGAAAAAATAAAGAGACTACAAAAGGAAACTCATGGGGACCACACCTTGATACAACTAATAGAGTATGCGAAGAATGGATGGCCGAAATATAAAACTAAGGTCTGTGATGAAGCAAAACCCTACTGGCAATTTCAAGATGAAATTCATGTGAGTGACGGAATTGTTTACAAAGGAAATTGCATCATGGTGCCATCGACTCTTCGAAAAGAAATCCTGCAGGTTGTTCATTCATCACATCAGGGCATAGCAGCTTCCAAAGAAAAAGCAAGATCAGCATTTTACTGGCCCGGCATGATAACACAAGTAGAAAATGAAGTGGAAAAGTGCAGAACATGTCAGGAATATTCAAGAAAGAATCCTGAGGAGTCAAGATTAGCTCATGAAATCCCTGAATTTCCATGGGAAAAAATTGCTGTAGATTTCATGGAGGTGAGTGGAACCAGTTCCATCTTGGTTGTCGATTACCACTCAAAGTTTGTTGAAATCCGGAAATTATCAAGCAAAAGAGAAACCGAAACCATCCTGCAGTTGAAAACCATTTTCAGGACTCATGGAATTCCAAGAACTCTAGTTTCGGATAATGGACCCCCTTTTAACTCTACTGGATTCAAAAATTTGCTCAGAAATTTGAATTCAAACACCAAACCTCCAGTCCCAAATATCCAAGATCTAATGGACAAGTTGAGAGGACAATTCAAACCATCAAAGGACTGATAATTAAAGCTGTGAAGTCAGGAAGAGATCCCAATCTGGCTTTGATGGAGTTCAACAACACACCTAAGTATGACTTGCCATCTCCTACCCAAATGCTTATGGGAAGATCTGTGAGAACTCTTTCGACATACACCCGACAACAGTTGAAACCACTGTTTGACACAACAAAGAATTATCAAAAATTGAGAGACCATCAACAAAAGTATGCAGGAAGTCCAAAGAGAATTTTGAGACCTTTGGAAGTAGGAGACAACATCATGTTGCAGGAAAGGCATAGAAAATGGGTTCCGGCAACAGTGACCGCAAAGCATGAAACTCCACGCTCATATATGGTGAAAACACCAAGTGGTTCTGAATACCGCAGGAACAGGTCTCACCTTAGACCGAGAAAGTTCAGTGTAGAAGACTCTGCCCCAACAAGTCAAAGTCCAAGCATTCCTGGATCTCAAGCAGGGACAGCCATGGATGACAACATACAAGATCACGGAAGACCCACTTCTGAAAACAGAAGAGCATATGATCCAAGGGAGAACGTGGCCAAGAAAGGTGAAGAATCATCCACTTCTCCTAGTGTGCGAACCCGCAGTGGTAGAACAGTGAGAAAACCTTTGCGTTATAGAGACTAGGAGAACTGCAATCCTTTTTATTTTTGTTTAAAGGAAACATGTTATGATTGATACGGCAACACTGCCGACTCGACTTGAAAACACTCTTAGATATATAACCATGTGATAATAAACAGATGTAAATAAATAAATACTTAGTTCAGTTGCATTCTGCGTGATCAAATAGGCACAAAGAACAACATAAACAACAGGTACCATATGTCTTCATATATGGGGAGATTAGATTAAATAATTATCTTAAACATCATATAGGGCTAATCAGTTTTTATCATTAATTCAAAATTATTATTATTTTTTATAATTTCAATTAAAATACATCATGAAATTTTGAAACAGCATTTTATAGTATATATATACATCCATAAAAATTCATTTAGGGAAAATCTGGTATTTGCCCTGTTTATTTTCTACTTATACATATTTTAATAGAATGGATGTGTGTTCAATAGTTCTTTTATTTCAAAATATGACAAAAATTTCAAAAAAAAACTACATTTTCACACATAGAAATGGAATAATTTGATAAACATATTGAAATATATTTAAATTTATAAGATTCGCTTCATATGCCTTGTAATGAGGGTATTGGGTAGCATATGTCATCATATATGGGGAGATTAGATAAAATAATTATATTGAACATTATATAGGGATAATCAGTTTCTCTCATTAATTCGGAAAAATGGATTTACATTAGTGAAATATGTAGTCTGACGCTAAATATATAGTTAAAACTGTCTATAGCGCTCCCTCTTTGAACTCACCAAAATAGGGTGTTATAGAGTGGGGGTGCTATAGACAGGTCACTTCTAATGTAAATCGCATCATACTACGTATTTAAAATTGGGCTCTATAGAAAGGAAGGCGCTGTTTAGAGGAAGCGCTATAGAGAGGTTTAACTGTATATATTGTTACATCATGATTAATGGCGTATTTCTTATATTAGTTTTAATATATTTGAAATTTAAATTATATATTTATTTATTTTTATATAAAATATTCTATGATATTTATTTAAAACAGATTATTAATTTATCATCATTTGTATTTAGGTACACTGTGACTTCACTGCTCTCTTTGATGTGAGAAAATAAATAAAGGATTCTGGTGGCTACTTAAAGAAGACTTATCTCGTTATTCCCTTTTATAAATTTGTAGGATGGTTGAAACACGCTCTGGTAAGATGCAAGACCCAGCACAGGAGAGAATCCAGGCTGAAGAGTCTGCCAAGCCGCAACCTGGTGTAACAATTGGTAGAGATGCTAGTTCCGACCCAGTTGTCCTGAATCCCAACATCGACGTCCCCAAGTATGATGGAACGGAAGACCCTCGCCCATGGATTGAATCTCTTGAAGAAATTGGCTTCTTGTACCATTGGGCAGACTACATTATCTCTCGTTATGCCGCCATGAACATGACGGGAAGCGCTAAAACCTGGTTGAATTTACACAAAGCTAGTTTCACGAGCTGGGAAAATATTAAAATCCGCCTCATTCAGGATTTTTCTTTGGACGCGAATAAAGAAGAACTTAGAATGAAGCTCAACAGAATGCAACACTGGAATGAACCAGCAATCAGGTTCGCGGAAGATATTCTAGTGTTGTGCAACAAGGTTGACCCCGCAATGGAAGAAGAAACAAAAATTGAACATGTTATTGGAGGACTGAAAAAAGAGTACTCATTCGCGCTCTACCTGAACCCTCCTAAAACGACCGATGACCTTCTTGTCGTGTGCAAGAAAATGGATTCTTTTGAAAAGAAGTATCGGGAACGTGTGGAGAACTCCAGAAACCTATATAACGGTCCACGCTATTCTAGACCCCAACAACAATCGAGGTACGTGCCGCCGACTGCCGCACGAAACTACCAGACCACTTCCAGGCCCCAAGCCCCTGTTTCCAATAATTACAAGAACGACTCCCATCCTACCCCCAGACAGTATCGAAACAACTTTCCCCAGCCCTCTACCCCTAGACGTCCTTATAATCCTAACTTTGTGCCGAAACCAAACCTTCAGAGAAACACTTACAATAAAAGCCAAGAAGTGAGCAAAAATAGGACGGAAGATGGAAGACCAATCTGCTTTAAATGTAACAAGCCAGGGCACGTGGCCCGTTATTGTAGGGTCAAGTTTATAAGAATCCTAGAAGAGGATCCAGCAGATACCCAAGAGAAGGTCGAAGAAAAATGCCAAATGAATGAAATATCAGAGAAATCAGGACCTCGGCTTTATGCTGATGTATGTCATAGCACACAGACAAATATTCCTACCCGGAATAGATATTCCGTGTTGGAAGATTTAAACTAAGCGTCGCGCCTGAATCTGTCAATCAAAGCAAGTCGACCATAAACGGAATCAAGAAGTTGGACCCTAAATGCAAATTAAAAATTAATGTGGACAAGATAGGGACTTTTGAAGCTTTGGTTGATACAGGTGCTGACCTCTCAGTGGTCGACCTCAGAACGGCCCTCGATACAGGCCATGGTATAAGTAAACTCGCAAAAATTTGTGCAGGACCCGATGGAAAAAAATTGGACATGGTAGGAAGTATATTTTTAAATATAAAAATTGATGACGAAACATTATCACACAACTTTGTGATATTGAAAACGCATTTACGGACATTAATTCTTGGGAGAGATTTCCTTAAGAAAATGAACGCAAAAATAGATTGTAAGCAAGAAACTATAAAATATGATTTGACGAATAATCATGACGAAATCAATTTTGAAATGTTGAAAATAAAGAGTGCCAAGGATTCCATTGTACCGGAATGTTCCATGAAATTGATCAAGGCATTGGTAGAAACAGAGGATGGAGAATATATTATCGAGGAGAGCAGCAAAATGTTTCAAACAAATGGACTTCGTCTAGCAAGAAGCTTGATCAATGTTATAAATAGGGAAACACACATCTGGATAACTAATCCGTATCCTCGACCGTTAAAAATAATGAAAAACCAAACATTGGCTTTTGGAAGTAGTCCAGCGAAAATAAATGTGAGTCGAGAAAGAGAGGTAGAAAAGAACGAAGAACCTAGATTCCAAATAAACGAAAATCTTTCACCAAAGGAACAGAAGGAGTTAAAACAAGTTTTAGAAAGGTATGGAGATCTTTTTTCATCGAGATTAGGGAGAACCAATTTGGCAAAACATCGGATAGACACAGAAGACGCGAAGCCAATTAAACACAAGCCTTACCGGGTAAGTGCTAAAGAACGAGATATTATAAAAGAGCAAATTGACGAGATGCTTACAGAAGGCATAATTAGGCCATCTTCTAGCCCCTGGTCTTTTCCAGTAATATTGGTCAAGAAGCGAGATGGTAAATACAGATTTTGTGTGGACTACAGAAAACTGAATAATGTGACAGTAAAAGATGTCTATCCGATCCCTAGAATAGACGAAGTTATGGATACTCTCCAAGGATCTACACACTTCTCAGCAATAGACCTCAGATCTGGATATTGGCAAGTTGAAGTCGAAGAAAGAGACAAAGAGAAAACAGCTTTCACTACAGCGCATGGATTATATGAATTCAACGTGATGCCTTTTGGACTTTGTAACGCGCCTGCTACCTTTGAGAGAAATATGGAGAATATGCTTGGAAATCTGAGATGGCAAATTTGTTTGTGTTATCTGGATGATGTTATCATATATAGCCCGGATTTTTCAACGCACCTCAAAAGACTTGAAGCTGTTTTTAGATGTTTTCGTGAATCTAATTTAAGGTTAAACGACAAAAAATGCCGATTTGCTTTTGAAGAATTGGAGACTCTCGGCTATATAACGAGCAAACATGGTATAAAACCCGCGGAACATAACATCAAAGCTGTCAGAAATTTTCCTCGACCCAAAAAGGTCAAAGAAGTACAATCCTTTTTGGGAATGTGTTCATATTATAGAAAATTTATCAAAGACTTTTCAAAAATTGCTGACCCTTTGACCAACCTTATAAAAAAAAGTGTATCATTTACCTGGACAGAAAGACAAGAGGAAGCGTTTCAAACCCTAAAAACAGCACTATTAAGTCCACCAATTTTAAGTCACTTCAATCCAAATGCACCTACTTATGTTCATACTGATGCGTCCAACATCGGCATAGGTGCAACACTTGTCCAAGACATCGGTGGTGAAGAGAAGGTGATCTCATATTTGAGTCGTACCCTAAGTAAAGCGGAGCAAAATTATTCAACCACTGAAAAAGAATGTCTGGCCGTTGTCTGGTCAATGTCAAAATTACGACCCTACCTTTATGGGAGACACTTTAAAATAGTAACAGACCATCACGCCTTATGCTGGCTCAAAAACTTGAAGGATCCAACAGGTCGATTGGCAAGATGGGCATTGAAAATTCAAGAATATGACTTCGATATAATACATAAATCGGGAAAGAAGCATCTGGACGCCGATGGCTTATCTAGGGGGCCCTTACCAGAAACTGATTGGGATGAGGATTTTGAAAGGCTATTTTTAAATCAAATAACAGACGAAGAGGATAAATTTATCGAAAGTGTTAAGAAAAACCTTAATGGAAGCAGGCGATCAATTGCGCAAAACTTTAAAGAAGAAGATGGATGCCTCTTTAAGAAAAACCCGAACCCTGAAGGCAGGGCGTGGTTGCTTGTGGTTCCAGAGAATAAAAAGAGAGAAATTATGAAAGAATATCACAATCATATGTCGAATGGCCATCTGGGCGTCGCCAGAACCATGTACCGAATAAAGAGTAAATACTTTTGGCCATCCATGCTAAAGGATGTCTCAGAATTCGTTAGGACGTGTCACCTTTGCCAAAGTAGGAAAGGCTCAAACCAATTACCTTCTGGACTACTACAGCCCATCCCCCCAGCCAACTTTCCTTTCGAAAGAATTGGAATTGACTTTGTTGGTCCACTACCATCTACGAAAAACAGGAAAAAATGGATAATCGTGCTGTCGGACTACTACACTAGATATGCAGAAACAAGAGCAGTCTCGGAAGCAACAGTGAAAGAAGTTTCTAAATTTCTAGTAGAGGATATTTTTCTTCGGCACGGAGCCCCACAATATCTTATTAGTGACAGAGGCTCTCAATTTACCAGTAATTTAATGAAAGAGGTGATGAAAACGTGCAAGATTAAACATTGCTTCACAACGAGCTATCATCCCCAGACTAATGGATTGACAGAGCGGTTAAATAGAACATTGATCAATATGCTCAGTATGTATGTGAACACTGATCAGAAAAATTGGGACGAAATACTCCCATTCATCACTCACGCTTACAATACTACAATTCAGGAAACCACAGGATTTTCTCCCTTTTTCCTGATGTTTGGAAGAGAACCCACGTCTCTTTTGGACGACAGGAATATCTCGGTGGACATTGACAAAGATGATTATGATGAATACATAAAACATCACTTAGACAAAATAAACAGAACAAGAAAATTAGTTATTAACAACACAATAAAGACTCAAGAAAGAATGAAAAAGAACTATGACAAGAAACACATGGAAAGAAGCTACGAACCAGGAGAATTAGTAGCAGTTTGGACACCAATTAGGAAAATAGGAAAGTGTGAGAAACTACTGAGAAAATATTTTGGCCCATATAGAATATTAAAGAAGCTGTCCAACGTAAATTACTTAATTGAACCAAAAGATAATCCTGGCCAAGACCCATTGATTGTCCATGTCTCAAGAATCAAACCCTATTTTGAAAGAATTGATGAGGTCAATCACGAGGACGTGACGACCTCTGGAGAGGGGGAAGTGTTACATCATGATTAATGGCGTATTTCTTATATTAGTTTTAATATATTTGAAATTTAAATTATATATTTATTTATTTTTATATAAAATATTCTATGATATTTATTTAAAACAGATTATTAATTTATCATCATTTGTATTTAGGTACACTGTGACTTCACTGCTCTCTTTGATGTGAGAAAATAAATAAAGGATTCTGGTGGCTACTTAAAGAAGACTTATCTCGTTATTCCCTTTTATAAATTTGTAGGATGGTTGAAACACGCTCTGGTAAGATGCAAGACCCAGCACAGGAGAGAATCCAGGCTGAAGAGTCTGCCAAGCCGCAACCTGGTGTAACAATATATATAACAATCTATACACAATTTTTTTCTTTATTTTCACTTCTTGTAACACACTTGTTTCCATTCATCAAATGTTAGTGGTTCTATTTATTTTTCAATTCACTCAATTTTCCAATCGTAGTTTACTCGAGTCACTCGGCTAATATTATTATAATCATTTTACGACTGAAAATAATTGAATTGATTCATTATCTGATTGATTTAAATTTTTATTGGTTGAATTTATGACAATTACTTCCTTCCATATTTAATTCTAAGGTATTCCTATGCAAAAATGCTTCTCTTGCTGTCAATAATTTAATTGTTTCAAGTTATTCGCTGGACACAAATATATATATTTTTTCCAATTTTACTTAGGATGTTTGATACTCAGTTGTTATTGATATTGTTTTTGTAGTGTCGAAAAAAGAGCCTCAGATGTCTTCATGTATCTCTATCACAGTATTTGCAATGTCCCCTCTCTTGGGTGTGTAAAGCTTCTGCTCTGGGTTAATAACAATTTTCCGTAAGACTGAGGACATAGCTGGACATGAGAATATGTGGGTAGGTGTTAGTTTCACACCAGGCCATTTGATACTTTGTTATCTACAATATAATTTTATATGGGTAACATGTCATAAAAGACGAATAAAATTATCTGAAGTATTTATAGAATATTAATTAAATATAGGAAACAATTTATGACATTAGAAATTGTGCAGTGATGGAAGGCTGGTAAAGGCGCTAGCCTTCTCACTGTCACCATCTGACCAGAGATGACATTCTGGGACATCTAGGTGGGAAACGTGGCATGATACATACATCATGATGACTGTATAAACTGTTGGTAACCTATCAAGCCTATCAGCCCTGGATGATCACGACTACATCACAAAATATAGAGCCGCGTTTTTTTTTTATTAAAATTTTAATTAAAATACATCTTGAAAATTTAATATATTTTAAAACCATTCTATTATATACCTATACAGACAGAATAATTCACTGTTATTTTTATACTCATACATATTTTAATAAAATGGATGTGTGTGTTTAATAGTTATATATTATATTAGAATATGACAAAAATTTCAAATAATTGCATTTTCACACATGGAAAGTTAATAATTTGGGAAATATAATACTGAAATATTTTAATTTATATGATTCGCTTTTATATGCCTCAAAATGAGGGTATTGGGTACCATATGTCTTCATAAATGGGGAGATTAGATTAAATAATTATCTTAAACATCATATAGGGCTAATCAGTTTTTATCATTAATTCAAAATTATTATTTTTTTTTATAATTTCAATTAAAATACATCATGAAATTTTGAAACAGCATTTTATAGTATATATATACATCCATAAAAATTCATTTAGGGAAAATCTGGTATTTGCCCTGTTTATTTTCTACTTATAAATATTTTAATAGAATGGATGTGTGTTCAATAGTTCTTTTATTTCAAAATATGACAAAAATTTCAAAATAAAAACTACATTTTCACACATAGAAATGGAATAATTTGATAAACATATTGAAATATATTTAAATTTATAAGATTCGCTTCATATGCCTTGTAATGAGGGTATTGGGTAGCATATGTCATCATATATGGGGAGATTAGATAAAATAATTATATTGAACATTATATAGGGATAATCAGTTTCTCTCATTAATTCGGAAAAATGGATTTACATTAGTGAAATATGTAGTCTGACGCTAAATATATAGTTAAAACTGTCTATAGCGCTCCCTCTTTGAACTCACCAAAATAGGGTGTTATAGAGTGGGGGTGCTATAGACAGGTCACTTCTAATGTAAATCGCATCATACTACGTATATAAAATTGGGCTCTATAGAAAGGAAGGCGCTGTTTAGAGGAAGCGCTATAGAGAGGTTTAACTGTATATATATATAACAATCTATACACAATTTTTTTCTTTATTTTTCACTTCTTGTAACACACTTGTTTCCATTCATCAAATGTTAGTGGTTCTATTTATTTTTCAATTCACTCAATTTTCCAATCGTAGTTTACTCGAGTCACTCGGCTAATATTATTATAATCATTTACGACTGAAAATAATTGAATTGATTCATTATCTGATTGATTTAAATTTTTCTTGGTTGAATTTAGGACAATTACTTCCTTCCATATTTAATTCTAAGGTATTCTTTGCAAAAATGCTTCTCTTGCTGTCAATAATTTAATTGTTTCAAGTTATTCGCTGGACACAAATATATATATATTTTCCAATTTTACTTAGGATGTTTGATACTCAGTTGTTATTGATATTGTTTTTGTAGTGTCGAAAAAAGAGCCTCAGATGTCTTCATGTATCTCTATCACAGTATTTGCAATGTCCCCTCTCTTGGGTGTGTAAAGCTTCTGCTCTGGGTTAATAACAATTTTCCGCAAGACTGAGGACATAGCTGGACATGAGAATATGTGGGTAGGTGTTAGTTTCACACCAGGCCATATTATACTTTGTTATCTACAATATAATTTTATATGGGTAACATGTCATAAAAGACGAATAAAATTATTCTGAAGTATTTATAGAATATTAAATAAATATAGGAAACAATTTATGACATTAGAAATTGTGCAGTGATGGAAGGCTGGTAAAGGCGCTAGCCTTCTCACTGTCACCATCTGACCAGAGATGACATTCTGGGACATCTAGGTGGGAAACGTGGCATGATACATACATCATGATGACTGTATAAACTGTTGGTAACCTATCAAGCCTATCAGCCCTGGATGATCACGACTACATCACAAAATATCCATTGAGTGAATGTGGTTATGGTTGTTATGGCTCTGGGATGTGTTTAGATCGATTCCAATAGAGCCGCGTTTTTTTTTTTTTTATTAAAATTTTAATTAAAATACATCTTGAAAATTTAATATATTTTAAAACCATTCTATTATATACCTATACAGACAGAATAATTCACTGTTATTTTTATACTCATACATATTTTAATAAAATGGATGTGTGTGTTTAATAGTTATATATTATATTGGAATATGACAAAAAATTCAAATAATTGCATTTTCACACATGGAAAGTTAATAATTTGGAAAATATAATACTGAAATATTTTAATTTATATGATTCGCTTTTATATGCCTCAAAATGAGGGTATTGGGTACCATATGTCTTCATATATGGGGAGATTAGATTAAATAATTATCTTAAACATCATATAGGGCTAATCAGTTTTTATCATTAATTCAAAATTATTATTATTTTTTATAATTTCAATTAAAATACATCATGAAATTTTGAAACAGCATTTTATAGTATATATATACATCCATAAAAATTCATTTAAGGAAAATCTGGTATTTGCCCTGTTTATTTTCTACTTATACATATTTTAATAGAATGGATGTGTGTTCAATAGTTCTTTTATTTCAAAATATGACAAAAATTAAAAAAAAAAACTACATTATTCACACATAGAAATGGAATAATTTGATAAACATATTGAAATATATTTAAATTTATAAGATTCGCTTCATATGCCTTGTAATGAGGGTATTGGGTAGCATATGTCATCATATATGGGGAGATTAGATAAAATAATTATATTGAACATTATATAGGGATAATCAGTTTCTCTCATTAATTCGGAAAAATGGATTTACATTAATGAAATATGTAGTCTGACGCTAAATATATAGTTAAAACTGTCTATAGCGCTTCCTCTTTGAACTCACCAAAATAGGGTGTTATAGAGTGGGGGTGCTATAGACAGGTCACTTCTAATGTAAATCGCATCATACTACGTATATAAAATTGGGCTCTATAGAAAGGAAGGCGCTGTTTAGAGGAAGCGCTATAGAGAGGTTTAACTGTATATATATATAACAATCTATACACAATTTTTTTCTTTATTTTTCACTTCTTGTAACACACTTGTTTCCATTCATCAAATGTTAGTGGTTCTATTTATTTTTCAATTCACTCAATTTTCCAATCGTAGTTTACTCGAGTCACTCGGCTAATATTATTATAATCATTTTACGACTGAAAATAATTGAATTGATTCATTATCTGATTGATTTAAATTTTTCTTGGTTGAATTTATGACAATTACTTCCTTCCATATTTAATTCTAAGGTATTCCTATGCAAAAATGCTTCTCTTGCTGTCAATAATTTAATTGTTTCAAGTTATTCGCTGGACACAAATATATATATATTTTCCAATTTTACTTAGGATGTTTGATACTCAGTTGTTATTGATATTGTTTTTGTAGTGTCGAAAAAAGAGCCTCAGATGTCTTCATGTATCTCTATCACAGTATTTGCAATGTCCCCTCTCTTGGGTGTGTAAAGCTTCTGCTCTGGGTTAATAACAATTTTCCGCAAGACTGAGGACATAGCTGGACATGAGAATATGTGGGTAGGTGTTAGTTTCACACCAGGCCATATTATACTTTGTTATCTACAATATAATTTTATATGGGTAACATGTCATAAAAGACGAATAAAATTATTCTGAAGTATTTATAGAATATTAAATAAATATAGGAAACAATTTATGACATTAGAAATTGTCCAGTGATGGAAGGCTGGTAAAGGCGCTAGCCTTCTCACTGTCACCATCTGACCAGAGATGACATTCTGGGACATCTAGGTGGGAAACGTGGCATGATACATACATCATGATGACTGTATAAACTGTTGGTAACCTATCAAGCCTATCAGCCCTGGATGATCACGACTACATCACAAAATATCCATTGAGTGAATGTGGTTATGGTTGTTATGGCTCTGGGATGTGTTTAGATCGATTCCAATAGAGCCGCGTTTTTTTTTTTTTTTATTAAAATTTTAATTAAAATACATCTTGAAAATTTAATATATTTTAAAACCATTCTATTATATACCTATACAGACAGAATAATTCACTGTTATTTTTATACTCATACATATTTTAATAAAATGGATGTGTGTGTTTAATAGTTATATATTATATTGGAATATGACAAATATTTCAAATAATTGCATTTTCACACATGGAAAGTTAATAATTTGGAAAATATAATACTGAAATATTTTAATTTATATGATTCGCTTTTATATGCCTCAAAATGAGGGTATTGGTTACCATATGTCTTCATATATGGGGAGATTAGATTAAATAATTATCTTAAACATCATATAGGGCTAATCAGTTTTTATCATTAATTCAAAATTATTATTTTTTTTTATAATTTCAATTAAAATACATCATGAAATTTTGAAACAGCATTTTATAGTATATATATACATCCATAAAAATTCATTTAAGGAAAATCTGGTATTTGCCCTGTTTATTTTCTACTTATACATATTTTAATAGAATGGATGTGTGTTCAATAGTTCTTTTATTTCAAAATATGACAAAAATTTAAAAAAAAAACTACATTATTCACACATAGAAATGGAATAATTTGATAAACATATTGAAATATATTTAAATTTATAAGATTCGCTTCATATGCCTTGTAATGAGGGTATTGGGTAGCATATGTCATCATATATGGGGAGATTAGATAAAATAATTATATTGAACATTATATAGGGATAATCAGTTTCTCTCATTAATTCGGAAAAATGGATTTACATTAGTGAAATATGTAGTTTGACGCTAAATATATAGTTAAAACTGTCTATAGCGCTCCCTCTTTGAACTCACCAAAATAGGGTGTTATAGAGTGGGGGTGCTATAGACAGGTCACTTCTAATGTAAATCGCATCATACTACGTATATAAAATTGGGCTCTATAGAAAGGAAGGCGCTGTTTAGAGGAAGCGCTATAGAGAGGTTTAATTGTATATATATATAACAATCTATACACAATTTTTTTCTTTATTTTTCACTTCTTGTAACACACTTGTTTCCATTCATCAAATGTTAGTGGTTCTATTTATTTTTCAATTCACTCAATTTTCCAATCGTAGTTTACTCGAGTCACTCGGCTAATATAATTATAATCATTTTACGACTGAAAATAATTGAATTGATTCATTATCTGAATGATTTAAATTTTTCTTGGTTGAATTTATGACAATTACTTCCTTCCATATTTAATTCTAAGGTATTCCTATGCAAAAATGCTGCTCTTGCTGTCAATAATTTAATTGTTTCAAGTTATTCGCTGGACACAAATATATATATTTTTTCCAATTTTACTTAGGATGTTTGATACTCAGTTGTTATTGATATTGTTTTTGTAGTGTCGAAAAAAGAGCCTCAGAATTCTTCATGTATCTCTATCACAGTATTTGCAATGTCCCCTCTCTTGGGTGTGTAAAGCTTCTGCTCTGGGTTAATAACAATTTTCCGCAAGACTGAGGACATAGCTGGACATGAGAATATGTGGGTAGGTGTTAGTTTCACACCAGGCCATATTATACTTTGTTATCTACAATATAATTTTATATGGGTAACATGTCATAAAAGACGAATAAAATTATTCTGAAGTATTTATAGAATATTAAATTAATATAGGAATCAATTTATGACATTAGAAATTGTGCAGTGATGGAAGGCTGGTAAAGGCGCTAGCCTTCTCACTGTCACCATCTGACCAGAGATGACATTCTGGGACATCTAGGTGGGAAACGTGGCATGATACATACATCATGATGACTGTATAAACTGTTGGTAACCTATCAAGCCTATCAGCCCTGGATGATCACGACTACATCACAAAATATCCATTGAGTGATTGTGGTTATGGTTGTTATGGCGCTGGGATGTGTTTAGATCGATTCCAATAGAGCCGCGTTTTTTTTTTTTTTTATTAAAATTTTAATTAAAATACATCTTGAAAATTTAATATATTTTAAAACCATTCTATTATATACCTATACAGACAGAATAATTCACTGTTATTTTTATACTCATACATATTTTAATAAAATGGATGTGTGTGTTTAATAGTTATATATTATATTGGAATATGACAAATATTTCAAATAATTGCATTTTCACACATGGAAAGTTAATAATTTGGAAAATATGGAAAATTTCCAATAGAGCCGCGTTTTTTTTTTTTTTTATTAAAATTTTAATTAAAATACATCTTGAAAATTTAATATATTTTAAAACCATTCTATTATATACCTATACAGACAGAATAATTCACTGTTATTTTTATACTCATACATATTTTAATAAAATGGATGTGTGTGTTTAATAGTTATATATTAGATTGGAATATGACAAAAATTTCAAATAATTGCATTTTCACACATGGAAAGTTAATAATTTGGAAAATATAATACTGAAATATTTTAATTTATATGATTCGCTTTTATATGCCTCAAAATGAGGGTATTGGGTACCATATGTCTTCATATATGGGGAGATTAGATTAAATAATTATCTTAAACATCATATAGGGCTAATCAGTTTTTATCATTAATTCAAAATTATTATTTTTTTTTATAATTTCAATTAAAATACATCATGAAATTTTGAAACAGCATTTTATAGTATATATATACATCCATAAAAATTCATTTAAGGAAAATCTGGTATTTGCCCTGTTTATTTTCTACTTATACATATTTTAATAGAATGGATGTGTGTTCAATAGTTCTTTTATTTCAAAATATGACAAAAATTAAAAAAAAAACTACATTATTCACACATAGAAATGGAATAATTTGATAAACATATTGAAATATATTTAAATTTATAAGATTCGCTTCATATGCCTTGTAATGAGGGTATTGGGTAGCATATGTCATCATATATGGGGAGATTAGATAAAATAATTATATTGAACATTATATAGGGATAATCAGTTTCTCTCATTAATTCGGAAAAATGGATTTACATTAGTGAAATATGTAGTCTGACGCTAAATATATAGTTAAAACTGTCTATAGCGCTCCCTCTTTGAACTCACCAAAATAGGGTGTTATAGAGTGGGGGTGCTATAGACAGGTCACTTCTAATGTAAATCGCATCATACTACGTATATAAAATTGGGCTCTATAGAAAGGAAGGCGCTGTTTAGAGGAAGCGCTATAGAGAGGTTTAACTGTATATATATATAACAATCTATACACAATTTTTTTCTTTATTTTTCACTTCTTGTAACACACTTGTTTCCATTCATCAAATGTTAGTGGTTCTATTTATTTTTCAATTCACTCAATTTTCCAATCGTAGTTTACTCGAGTCACTCGGCTAATATTATTATAATCATTTACGACTGAAAATAATTGAATTGATTCATTATCTGATTGATTTAAATTTTTCTTGGTTGAATTTAGGACAATTACTTCCTTCCATATTTAATTCTAAGGTATTCCTTTGCAAAAATGCTTCTCTTGCTGTCAATAATTTAATTGTTTCAAGTTATTCGCTGGACACAAATATATATATATTTTCCAATTTTACTTAGGATGTTTGATACTCAGTTGTTATTGATATTGTTTTTGTAGTGTCGAAAAAAGAGCCTCAGATGTCTTCATGTATCTCTATCACAGTATTTGCAATGTCCCCTCTCTTGGGTGTGTAAAGCTTCTGCTCTGGGTTAATAACAATTTTCCGCAAGACTGAGGACATAGCTGGACATGAGAATATGTGGGTAGGTGTTAGTTTCACACCAGGCCATATTATACTTTGTTATCTACAATATAATTTTATATGGGTAACATGTCATAAAAGACGAATAAAATTATTCTGAAGTATTTATAGAATATTAAATAAATATAGGAAACAATTTATGACATTAGAAATTGTGCAGTGATGGAAGGCTGGTAAAGGCGCTAGCCTTCTCACTGTCACCATCTGACCAGAGATGACATTCTGGGACATCTAGGTGGGAAACGTGGCATGATACATACATCATGATGACTGTATAAACTGTTGGTAACCTATCAAGCCTATCAGCCCTGGATGATCACGACTACATCACAAAATATCCATTGAGTGAATGTGGTTATGGTTGTTATGGCTCTGGGATGTGTTTAGATCGATTCCAATAGAGCCGCGTTTTTTTTTTTTTTATTAAAATTTTAATTAAAATACATCTTGAAAATTTAATATATTTTAAAACCATTCTATTATATACCTATACAGACAGAATAATTCACTGTTATTTTTATACTCATACATATTTTAATAAAATGGATGTGTGTGTTTAATAGTTATATATTATATTGGAATATGACAAAAAATTCAAATAATTGCATTTTCACACATGGAAAGTTAATAATTTGGAAAATATAATACTGAAATATTTTAATTTATATGATTCGCTTTTATATGCCTCAAAATGAGGGTATTGGGTACCATATGTCTTCATATATGGGGAGATTAGATTAAATAATTATCTTAAACATCATATAGGGCTAATCAGTTTTTATCATTAATTCAAAATTATTATTATTTTTTATAATTTCAATTAAAATACATCATGAAATTTTGAAACAGCATTTTATAGTATATATATACATCCATAAAAATTCATTTAAGGAAAATCTGGTATTTGCCCTGTTTATTTTCTACTTATACATATTTTAATAGAATGGATGTGTGTTCAATAGTTCTTTTATTTCAAAATATGACAAAAATTAAAAAAAAACTACATTATTCACACATAGAAATGGAATAATTTGATAAACATATTGAAATATATTTAAATTTATAAGATTCGCTTCATATGCCTTGTAATGAGGGTATTAGGTAGCATATGTCATCATATATGGGGAGATTAGATAAAATAATTATATTGAACATTATATAGGGATAATCAGTTTCTCTCATTAATTCGGAAAAATGGATTTACATTAATGAAATATGTAGTCTGACGCTAAATATATAGTTAAAACTGTCTATAGCGCTTCCTCTTTGAACTCACCAAAATAGGGTGTTATAGAGTGGGGGTGCTATAGACAGGTCACTTCTAATGTAAATCGCATCATACTACGTATATAAAATTGGGCTCTATAGAAAGGAAGGCGCTGTTTAGAGGAAGCGCTATAGAGAGGTTTAACTGTATATATATATAACAATCTATACACAATTTTTTTCTTTATTTTTCACTTCTTGTAACACACTTGTTTCCATTCATCAAATGTTAGTGGTTCTATTTATTTTTCAATTCACTCAATTTTCCAATCGTAGTTTACTCGAGTCACTCGGCTAATATTATTATAATCATTTTACGACTGAAAATAATTGAATTGATTCATTATCTGATTGATTTAAATTTTTCTTGGTTGAATTTATGACAATTACTTCCTTCCATATTTAATTCTAAGGTATTCCTATGCAAAAATGCTTCTCTTGCTGTCAATAATTTAATTGTTTCAAGTTATTCGCTGGACACAAATATATATATATTTTCCAATTTTACTTAGGATGTTTGATACTCAGTTGTTATTGATATTGTTTTTGTAGTGTCGAAAAAAGAGCCTCAGATGTCTTCATGTATCTCTATCACAGTATTTGCAATGTCCCCTCTCTTGGGTGTGTAAAGCTTCTGCTCTGGGTTAATAACAATTTTCCGCAAGACTGAGGACATAGCTGGACATGAGAATATGTGGGTAGGTGTTAGTTTCACACCAGGCCATATTATACTTTGTTATCTACAATATAATTTTATATGGGTAACATGTCATAAAAGACGAATAAAATTATTCTGAAGTATTTATAGAATATTAAATAAATATAGGAAACAATTTATGACATTAGAAATTGTCCAGTGATGGAAGGCTGGTAAAGGCGCTAGCCTTCTCACTGTCACCATCTGACCAGAGATGACATTCTGGGACATCTAGGTGGGAAACGTGGCATGATACATACATCATGATGACTGTATAAACTGTTGGTAACCTATCAAGCCTATCAGCCCTGGATGATCACGACTACATCACAAAATATCCATTGAGTGAATGTGGTTATGGTTGTTATGGCTCTGGGATGTGTTTAGATCGATTCCAATAGAGCCGCGTTTTTTTTTTTTTTTATTAAAATTTTAATTAAAATACATCTTGAAAATTTAATATATTTTAAAACCATTCTATTATATACCTATACAGACAGAATAATTCACTGTTATTTTTATACTCATACATATTTTAATAAAATGGATGTGTGTGTTTAATAGTTATATATTATATTGGAATATGACAAATATTTCAAATAATTGCATTTTCACACATGGAAAGTTAATAATTTGGAAAATATAATACTGAAATATTTTAATTTATATGATTCGCTTTTATATGCCTCAAAATGAGGGTATTGGTTACCATATGTCTTCATATATGGGGAGATTAGATTAAATAATTATCTTAAACATCATATAGGGCTAATCAGTTTTTATCATTAATTCAAAATTATTATTTTTTTTTATAATTTCAATTAAAATACATCATGAAATTTTGAAACAGCATTTTATAGTATATATATACATCCATAAAAATTCATTTAAGGAAAATCTGGTATTTGCCCTGTTTATTTTCTACTTATACATATTTTAATAGAATGGATGTGTGTTCAATAGTTCTTTTATTTCAAAATATGACAAAAATTAAAAAAAAAAACTACATTATTCACACATAGAAATGGAATAATTTGATAAACATATTGAAATATATTTAAATTTATAAGATTCGCTTCATATGCCTTGTAATGAGGGTATTGGGTAGCATATGTTATCATATATGGGGAGATTAGATAAAATAATTATATTGAACATTATATAGGGATAATCAGTTTCTCTCATTAATTCGGAAAAATGGATTTACATTAGTGAAATATGTAGTTTGACGCTAAATATATAGTTAAAACTGTCTATAGCGCTCCCTCTTTGAACTCACCAAAATAGGGTGTTATAGAGTGGGGGTGCTATAGACAGGTCACTTCTAATGTAAATCGCATCATAATACGTATATAAAATTGGGCTCTATAGAAAGGAAGGCGCTGTTTAGAGGAAGCGCTATAGAGAGGTTTAATTGTATATATATATAACAATCTATACACAATTTTTTTCTTTATTTTTCACTTCTTGTAACACACTTGTTTCCATTCATCAAATGTTAGTGGTTCTATTTATTTTTCAATTCACTCAATTTTCCAATCGTAGTTTACTCGAGTCACTCGGCTAATATAATTATAATCATTTTACGACTGAAAATAATTGAATTGATTCATTATCTGAATGATTTAAATTTTTCTTGGTTGAATTTATGACAATTACTTCCTTCCATATTTAATTCTAAGGTATTCCTATGCAAAAATGCTTCTCTTGCTGTCAATAATTTAATTGTTTCAAGTTATTCGCTGGACACAAATATATATATTTTTTCCAATTTTACTTAGGATGTTTGATACTCAGTTGTTATTGATATTGTTTTTGTAGTGTCGAAAAAAGAGCCTCAGAATTCTTCATGTATCTCTATCACAGTATTTGCAATGTCCCCTCTCTTGGGTGTGTAAAGCTTCTGCTCTGGGTTAATAACAATTTTCCGCAAGACTGAGGACATAGCTGGACATGAGAATATGTGGGTAGGTGTTAGTTTCACACCAGGCCATATTATACTTTGTTATCTACAATATAATTTTATATGGGTAACATGTCATAAAAGACGAATAAAATTATTCTGAAGTATTTATAGAATATTAAATTAATATAGGAATCAATTTATGACATTAGAAATTGTGCAGTGATGGAAGGCTGGTAAAGGCGCTAGCCTTCTCACTGTCACCATCTGACCAGAGATGACATTCTGGGACATCTAGGTGGGAAACGTGGCATGATACATACATCATGATGACTGTATAAACTGTTGGTAAGCTATCAAGCCTATCAGCCCTGGATGATCACGACTACATCACAAAATATCCATTGAGTGATTGTGGTTATGGTTGTTATGGCGCTGGGATGTGTTTAGATCGATTCCAATAGAACCGCGTTTTTTTTTTTTTTATTAAAATTTTAATTAAAATACATCTTGAAAATTTAATATATTTTAAAACCATTCTATTATATACCTATACAGACAGAATAATTCACTGTTATTTTTATACTCATACATATTTTAATAAAATGGATGTGTGTGTTTAATAGTTATATATTATATTGGAATATGACAAATATTTCAAATAATTGCATTTTCACACATGGAAAGTTAATAATTTGGAAAATATGGAAAATTTCCAATAGAGCCGCGTTTTTTTTTTTTTTTATTAAAATTTTAATTAAAATACATCTTGAAAATTTAATATATTTTAAAACCATTCTATTATATACCTATACAGACAGAATAATTCACTGTTATTTTTATACTCATACATATTTTAATAAAATGGATGTGTGTGTTTAATAGTTATATATTAGATTGGAATATGACAAAAATTTCAAATAATTGCATTTTCACACATGGAAAGTTAATAATTTGGAAAATATAATACTGAAATATTTTAATTTATATGATTCGCTTTTATATGCCTCAAAATGAGGGTATTGGTTACCATATGTCTTCATATATGGGGAGATTAGATTAAATAATTATCTTAAACATCATATAGGGCTAATCAGTTTTTATCATTAATTCAAAATTATTATTTTTTTTTATAATTTCAATTAAAATACATCATGAAATTTTGAAACAGCATTTTATAGTATATATATACATCCATAAAAATTCATTTAAGGAAAATCTGGTATTTGCCCTGTTTATTTTCTACTTATACATATTTTAATAGAATGGATGTGTGTTCAATAGTTCTTTTATTTCAAAATATGACAAAAATTAAAAAAAAAACTACATTATTCACACATAGAAATGGAATAATTTGATAAACATATTGAAATATATTTAAATTTATAAGATTCGCTTCATATGCCTTGTAATGAGGGTATTGGGTAGCATATGTCATCATATATGGGGAGATTAGATAAAATAATTATATTGAACATTATATAGGGATAATCAGTTTCTCTCATTAATTCGGAAAAATGGATTTACATTAGTGAAATATGTAGTCTGACGCTAAATATATAGTTAAAACTGTCTATAGCGCTCCCTCTTTGAACTCACCAAAATAGGGTGTTATAGAGTGGGGGTGCTATAGACAGGTCACTTCTAATGTAAATCGCATCATACTACGTATATAAAATTGGGCTCTATAGAAAGGAAGGCGCTGTTTAGAGGAAGCGCTATAGAGAGGTTTAACTGTATATATATATAACAATCTATACACAATTTTTTTCTTTATTTTTCACTTCTTGTAACACACTTGTTTCCATTCATCAAATGTTAGTGGTTCTATTTATTTTTCAATTCACTCAATTTTCCAATCGTAGTTTACTCGAGTCACTCGGCTAATATTATTATAATCATTTTACGACTGAAAATAATTGAATTGATTCATTATCTGATTGATTTAAATTTTTCTTGGTTGAATTTAGGACAATTACTTCCTTCCATATTTAATTCTAAGGTATTCCTATGCAAAAATGCTTCTCTTGCTGTCAATAATTTAATTGTTTCAAGTTATTCGCTGGACACAAATATATATATATTTTCCAATTTTACTTAGGATGTTTGATACTCAGTTGTTATTGATATTGTTTTTGTAGTGTCGAAAAAAGAGCCTCAGATGTCTTCATGTATCTCTATCACAGTATTTGCAATGTCCCCTCTCTTGGGTGTGTAAAGCTTCTGCTCTGGGTTAATAACAATTTTCCGCAAGACTGAGGACATAGCTGGACATGAGAATATGTGGGTAGGTGTTAGTTTCACACCAGGCCATTTGATACTTTGTTATCTACAATATAATTTTATATGGTTAACATGTCATAAAAGACGAATAAAATTATTCTGAAGTATTTATAGAATATTAAATAAATATAGGAAACAATTTATGACATTAGAAATTGTGCAGTGATGGAAGGCTGGTAAAGGCGCTAGCCTTCTCACTGTCACCATCTGACCAGAGATGACATTCTGGGACATCTAGGTGGGAAACGTGGCATGATACATACATCATGATGACTGTATAAACTGTTGGTAACCTATCAAGCCTATCAGCCCTGGATGATCACGACTACATCACAAAATATCCATTGAGTGATTGTGGTTATGGTTGTTATGGCGCTGGGATGTGTTTAGATCGATTCCAATAGAGCCGCGTTTTTTTTTTTTTTTTATTAAAATTTTAATTAAAATACATCTTGAAAATTTAATATATTTTAAAACCATTCTATTATATACCTATACAGACAGAATAATTCACTGTTATTTTTATACTCATACATATTTTAATAAAATGGATGTGTGTGTTTAATAGTTATATATTATATTGGAATATGACAAATATTTCAAATAATTGCATTTTCACACATGGAAAGTTAATAATTTGGAAAATATAATACTGAAATATTTTAATTTATATGATTCGCTTTTATATGCCTCAAAATGAGGGTATTTCCAATTTTACTTAGGATGTTTGATACTCAGTTGTTATTGATATTGTTTTTGTAGTGTCGAAAAAAGAGCCTCAGATGTCTTCATGTATCTCTATCACAGTATTTGCAATGTCCCCTCTCTTGGGTGTGTAAAGCTTCTGCTCTGGGTTAATAACAATTTTCCGCAAGACTGAGGACATAGCTGGACATGAGAATATGTGGGTAGGTGTTAGTTTCACACCAGGCCATATTATACCTTGTTATCTACAATATAATTTTATATGGGTAACATGTCATAAAAGACGAATAAAATTATTCTGAAGTATTTATAGAATATTAAATAAATATAGGAATCAATTTATGACATTAGAAATTGTGCAGTGATGGAAGGCTGGTAAAGGCGCTAGCCTTCTCACTGTCACCATCTGACCAGAGATGACATTCTGGGACATCTAGGTGGGAAACGTGGCATGATACATACATCATGATGACTGTATAAACTGTTGGTAACCTATCAAGCCTATCAGCCCTGGATGATCACGACTACATCACAAAATATCCATTGAGTGAATGTGGTTATGGTTGTTATTGCTCTGGGATGTGTTTAGATCGATTCCAATAGAGCCGCGTTTTTTTTTTTTTTTTATTAAAATTTTAATTAAAATACATCTTGAAAATTTAATATATTTTAAAACCATTCTATTATATACCTATACAGACAGAATAATTCACTGTTATTTTTATACTCATACATATTTTAATAAAATGGATGTGTGTGTTTAATAGTTATATATTATATTGGAATATGACAAATATTTTAAATAATTGCATTTTCACACATGGAAAGTTAATAATTTGGAAAATATAATACTGAAATATTTTAATTTATATGATTCGCTTTTATATGCCTCAAAATGAGGGTATTGGTTACCATATGTCTTCATATATGGGGAGATTAGATTAAATAATTATCTTAAACATCATATAGGGCTAATCAGTTTTTATCATTAATTCAAAATTATTATTTTTTTTTATAATTTCAATTAAAATACATCATGAAATTTTGAAACAGCATTTTATAGTATATATATACATCCATAAAAATTCATTTAAGGAAAATCTGGTATTTGCCCTGTTTATTTTCTACTTATACATATTTTAATAGAATGGATGTGTGTTCAATAGTTCTTTTATTTCAAAATATGACAAAAATTTAAAAAAAAAACTACATTATTCACACATAGAAATGGAATAATTTGATAAACATATTGAAATATATTTAAATTTATAAGATTCGCTTCATATGCCTTGTAATGAGGGTATTGGGTAGCATATGTCATCATATATGGGGAGATTAGATAAAATAATTATATTGAACATTATATAGGGATAATCAGTTTCTCTCATTAATTCGGAAAAATGGATTTACATTAGTGAAATATGTAGTCTGACGCTAAATATATAGTTAAAACTGTCTATAGCGCTCCCTCTTTGAACTCACCAAAATAGGGTGTTATAGAGTGGGGGTGCTATAGACAGGTCACTTCTAATGTAAATCGCATCATACTACGTGATACGTTTCTATTGATTGTTAACTATTAATGGTGAAAATTATTTTTATAAGAAATTGCACTTTAAATATATATATGCAGATAAATGAAAAGATACACTATTCTTAAGCAACTCTAATTAATAATTTATTAATCTTTTTACAAAACGATTATATGTAAATTGTTGTTTACAAGATGATGATCAATAACACAGAGTAGAGTAATAATATATCACAGATCATTCCTCCTTCCTTATATTGTTCATAGATGGAGAAAACCGGCAAGGAGGGCGTCGAGGTCGGGTAGATCTCCTAGGTGGAGGTGTCGTGGAAATTTGAGGGTCTTGTTCCAGTCGGTGAGGTCCTGCTCCTGCGTTGTCCAAGGTCCAATCAGAATCTTCAGCATATTTGGTATCTGAACCTGTCCTCATCTGATTGACATGCACTTTAAATGTGCCTTTTAGGTTCTTTACTAGATAAACATTGTAACCTAGTCGTCGTATCACCTGGGCCTTGAACCATTTGCGCCTATTTTGTATTACTCTAGTAAACAGCACTTTATCTCCAACTTGAAAATGTCGCCTTCCACACTCATTTCTCCCAAAAGTCTTCTGGATAAATTCAGAGTTCAAGCAATTTACAAATGTTCTAGGCACATAACTTAGGAGACGTTCT